>JAQIXL010003518.1:0-10202 GCA_034700245.1 Poikilolaimus oxycercus
GGGTGGTAGACCGACAATTTGCCCTTGGCAGATTTTTCTCGTCAAGTCCGCAGAGTTCGTAAGAAAGTAAATAGCTGTATGCTCTCCTTCAAGTGGCTCCCAGGGATTCCGTCCTTTCTTCGTTTCTCGCTGCCGCTCTAGCGACTCTCTCCTCGAAAACAACAACACTGGCACCACTCGGCGCCTGTTTCCACCTATTGATCTGTGGTTTCTGGAATCCTCTTCCCCGGTTCTCTTCCTGTCACTCGCTTCTTGCTGCTGTTTGCACGCACCCACGATGGCGATGCTGATGATGATGATATTCAAGTGGAAATAAGACCTTTTTCTTCCTTCAACCACAAACACGCGGGAGTTTCTCGATTGAGCATGCAAACTGCTGTGACGCGGACCCCCGAGGGTGCCCTATTTGAGTCACGCCACACGCATGTGCACACGTAAACAGATCCGTGCGAGAGGGCTAGTTGTTGTCGTCTTGCACTTTCCCCCTTTCCCGCTGTCGCCTTCTGGTCGAAGCGAAACATCAAACGTGCAGAAATGCAAGTTTGTGGAGTGTTTTGTGTTGAAGCTGCTTCGAGCGTTTCAAGCGATTCGTTTTGCTATTTTGTGTCCTTCCTCGGCTCAGAGGGTCGACAACATTGCTGTCTCAGCAAACGGCAAACACTGATAACACACACCACAGCGGTGGGCTTTGAGCTGCTATAAGCATGAGCAGAAAAACTAGGTGGCTGCGTCATCCGGGAAGTGCAACAGGGAAGCTTGTCCATGCCTCCAATTAAACTCTCTCCGCCGCTGCCCCTCGTGACGTGCACGTTTTGAATAGGACCGCGCGCTGGCTGCTGTCTTGTTGACAACAAGCGAAGCGTTCGCTCTCTTTGTGTGATGTGCGATTCGATCGAGTGGTGAGCAGTTGCGCTTGTGACGAGACGCTTCATGCCAAGGTGCGGTGAAAGGTCGTTCCAAAAGCCCTCTTGTTCTCTGTATTCCAGTATGTATCTGAAAGTGGACTCAAGATCTCTGTAACTAAAAACTCTAAATTTACACGACTTTCGACTTGAGCGCGCGCCACCTCGTGCCGCTAACCCCGTGATTTCTCGGCCCGGCAGATGTATTAGCCTCGAGGTCTTCGGTGATGAGAGCCCTCAAATGTCAGCGGTCAAGTTCTCGTGCGCTGCTTTTTCTGCGCGTGATCGAAGCATTTTCTCATCACTTGTGCCACTGGGTGGAGGGAGGTCGACGTAATTAAGCGGGCGTCCTTGGAACGTCGTGGACGAAGAACAAGAAGAGAACGGACGCGGGGCAAGGTTGCGACCCCCCCCCCCCTTCAATGAGCCATTGAACAACACAAAAAGCGCCCTATCATATGACCCACACCAGCACTTTGGTCGCTCTGTGTCCCGTGAGCGCTTATATTTGGAATTCGCACGAAAACACATCATGAGGTGGGGGAACAAATTTACACCGCCTTAGTTTGGAACAAAAACTGGATTCTTTGGTTTAAAAAAGAAACGTGACTTTCAACATTTCAGCTATTTGAACGACTTTCGAGTGGAGCCTTGTGCCCTCTTCAAGCAGCATCAATGCCAGCAACATCGTCCATACACCTGCTTCAACTGGCACTTCGCCAATCAGAGACGACGACGACCTATAAGGTTCCCAACTTTGATTGTGATTATACCCTAAGAGTGAATTGCAGGAAACCTGATGGCTCCTTTAACTACAGCGCGGACATCTATTGCGATAAGTATGATGAGAACACAGGAATCTGTCCCGATGGAGACAAGTTGGTTGACATGACAATTTCTTATTTCCCTTTAGTTGTCCACTTTTACATCGCGTCTCCGGAGATGTGGAAAGAAAATATCACTTGCGCTATTTTAAGACGGCTCAATGCGTACATGGGACGGATGCTCGCGGGAATTGCGTGAAGAACGGGCAGCACTGCGCCTTTGCTCATTCAGTGGCTGACTTGAGACAACCATTACATGATCCGAATGAGGTGAGGTGGAGACTTAGCACTTTGAACATCTTTAGGGTCAGCTGGCAGCGTGCTTGGCTGATAGTGAAATTCGTGATCGGACCGCATTTGTCATCGAGGATCCTCTATGGCATTGTAAGTGCAAAGTGGAAGTATAATGGCAACGTTGTGCAGCTCAAGATCATGTTCTTTCCTGCTATAAAACAGAACAGTGCCGAAAGCCAGCGAGGTTGTGCCGCCAGGGATATGCTTGTCCCTACTACCATAATTCAAAGGATCGTCGGAGGCCTCCGGCTGTTTACAAGTATAGGTATCATAGAGGATCAAAAAGGATTTCTGTAGGTCAACACCGTGCCCAGCAGCGAAGTCGGTGGATGAGTGGCTAGATCCGGATCAATGTGAAGCCGGCGACGCCTGCGGATACTGTCACACTAGAACGGAACAACAATTTCATCCAGAAATCTACAAGGTTTGCGTGACTTTAAAATAATAAGCCTTCTGCAGTCGACAAAGTGCAATGATATGCTCGAGTATGGTTACTGTCCACGTGCAGTCTTCTGCGCTTTCGCGCACCACGATTCTGAACTGCACACACAACGCACTCCTTATGTGTCACCGCCAACACAGAATTCTCCGAAGGAACAACAATCTCCACAACCGAACGGTATCTATACTTCCTTTCCCACACCGAAGAATGCCTTCCCATGGCAACCACCTGAGTATCGTCTAAAGGAGCCTTTTCAGACGGACAGCGCTTCTCACCCGGATCGGCGAATTTCAACGGACAAAACGGTCCAGCTACTCCTTCGTATTCGGTAGTTTTGCACTTTCCAAGCATTCACTTTGCTTCCAGGCAATTCTCAAACAACGTCAGCCGTCGATGCCTCGTCAGTACAACTCCCCACAGAAGCGAGAGGAAATGATTTCAAGCAGCTACCCGAAGGCGCCGGGCTTCGAGCGCGGACCGCTCTCGGTACGGGCTGGTGAAAAGCCACTAAATGGGGAGGTTCAGCCCAATCACCGAGAGACGGGACGCGTGCGCACCTCTTCGTTGAACATGGGCCAGCTCGATCTAGGTGGGTACCACTTGGCCTCCACAACAACAAAATTTAAGGTTGCACCCTTGGAAACGGTTTTGACGCCCAGCTTGGGACAAGTCTGCCATCGCAACCGATCTTCTCGCGTTCCGATTCCGGCTTCCACGCAATGAGCTCAACGCTGGAGGAGCTAAGTCTGGATCTCACGCCCATTGATGAACAACGCGAGCAGCGCCTTCTCGGCGATCTCTTCTCGAACAATCCTCGTAAGTCAGAGCCAGCCAGTACAACTCGCTTTCTAGTCGGATCGTCCTCGTCCCCACTGCGTTCCGACACTTATCAACAAGCTTTCGAAGCGTTCAATCCATTGGCTTCACCGCCGATCTTTTCGCCATATTCCAAACCACGTAAGAATGACCAGTGAGGAAGTATTGCTTCAGCCATGACCGTGACAGACGAGCTTGCAAAGGCACGAGAGGACCTTGCACAGAAAATCGCGATCTGGGAAGAGAGCCTAAAACAAGCGCGACAGGCTTGTGAAGCGTGGAGGAACGACGCTGAGCATTACAAGCGCTTGGCCGAAAAAGTGGAACATGAGCGCATTCGTGCCGTTTTTGAACGAGATCAGGCAAGCGTTTCTGGAGAAGACCATATTTCTAGGCTCTGAAAGAAGTGGAAGCTCTTCGCAATGAACTTCTGCTCTTCCGTCCACCGCAAAAAGTCGATCTATCGGACTCGCTGCTGCAGCCTCTGTCATCCAGTCTCAAGCCCTTCAACGTCTTCTCGGTAACTCCACCTCGCTCCCCTCAAATCTGTTAGCGCACACCGTCAGCTCCCTCATACTAATATCTTGCATTTCCAGAGCCCGATCGAGTTGCCGGTGTGCGCCCGTTGCGGCCGTGATCGTCTCCAGATGGACAGCGCCAAGTACGCTTGCCCACTGTGTTCTAACTAGATGTGTGCGACTTGTATATGATTGTATTTCCTCTCTGCATTTATATATTCGACCTTGTATCTATAGTTCCTAGGCTTTGTTTGCAATTTCATTTACAAATTTTGTACAGACGATCTTTTCCTTAAGATCCCAAACCCATTAAGTACGACGATTTTTGCTAGCTAATATATTTTCTTGATACTCTGTGTACACTCGGGCTCCCACACTTCTAGCCCTTGACTTTGTGGGTCAGCTGAATCTGTATTTATCGTCTTATTTCTTTGATTTGTCTTTGGAATTATAGTTTGTGTCTCCTCACGAAATGGCCTTTATGGCCTTAGTCGAATGCCAATCGCCCTTTCAACATAACCTCAACCCTTTTCAACCAGCTCCCTAACATTGTCCTTTCGCTTCCCTTTGCGTCCAAATTCCGTGCAACTGCCGCACCATCTAGGCAGCCGATATTTATTACTATCTAGAAACGGTGTACTTGTCTTCAAGTCATGTGCTTATGGCATCATAGGCGAAATATTATACCAGCGCGCTGCTTCAACGAAGAGTCATAGAATTAGGGATATCCTATTGTGCTGGTGCATTGTGCTGTACATACTTCTTCCTGTTCAGTCTCCTTAGAATATCCAAGTTCCACAAACTAGTTCAAAAGCACTTTTATGTGTTGTATATAATCGGGGCTTTACCTTGACGGTGTGAGTGATATGTATCCAACTATTCCTAAGAGAGATCCGGTAGAAAGCACTTTCTCATCAAACTATTCGATGGTCCTAAACGCGTAACCGAAGAAACTCCACTCCGATACGGCACAGACGCTTGCTTCTTGTTCATAATTTCCAGTTTTTGTTGAAGCAAGAGTTTTCTTGAAACCTCCGGTGTAGCCTCCTGAGTTCCACTACTAAAGACGGTTATCTTGCAATTCATAACCTTTCCCGCTGACAACTTTTCGTTATATGATGTGCTTCAAAGTAATCCGAAATTGCTAAAAAAAAAACTTTTGTAGCTCATAATAGGCAATTACCAGAATGATCTGTACAAAACGTCTATTCATGTCATTAGTTACGTCCAAATTCGTATATTTAGCCGAATATGATCATTTATGTATGTCTTGCAAGAAGTCTAAGATTTCTCTGCTATTAGAATTTCTACTTCAATATTAATAAAGCTTAAACAGGAACTTCGTCTGCACTTGGAGAGTGTTTGGCAATCTTGTACAAACGAGATACAAAACAGTGACACATGTACGAGCTTGCGGCTGTGATATGTGCACCGTGACTGGCTGGTCAGATCTCGGTGGCGAAGGTCAAAGGGGAAATTTCTCTGCTTCTCTGGTGGCCCTCAACCAGAGAGCGCCACGAGAGAAAGAGGGCTAGAGATGAGAGACGAGAAAGAGGTGGAGGATGGGGGAGGTCGAGCGCATCTGCCCTGCAGTCACAGCGGTGGTTCTCTCGTTGACCACTAGTGGCCATCACGGTCTCTGTTGTTTCCATGGTTTTTCTCTTCTTCTCATCTTGAATTGTGGCCCTTTCTCAGTAAATTTCAAAGGCGTTTTGGCGCCATTTTTTCACACCTTGTCCCTTCTTCCTCTTTTTCTTCTCACCCTTTCCTGCTAGTTTTCAACGCAGATTCAAACGCCATACGCGCGTATCGGACGAGAGCGAGCGTTGACCGCTAGCTTTGCACTTCATTCACTTCTTGATTCACCTTTCGACATGCCTTCTTATTCTTTCCCCATGGTAGAACATGAGCATTGGCCTTGAGTAGTCCTTCGATCTGCATATGGCAATGACGGAAATTGATTAGGTCTTTTCATTGACCAAAGGGGAGAGGGTCTATTAGCAATGGTTTCGGGTGGAAGGTGAGAGGGGGCGCCCGAAAGAGAAGGGGAGATCGCCTTACTCGCCGACTGTGTTTTCGGGGAGGGAGACTCGCCGCGTTGCTGCCTCAAACGGCTCCCTTTCTCGATCGAAGCTAACTGGAAATAGATTCAGAACGGAGGAGTCGCTCAAATTCCCGCTTCGCTCTAAAGGACGTCTGCTTCCCATTTCGGCTTTAGCGCCGCGGCGAAAAACACTCGTAGCTCGTGTCCTCCTTCTCCGGCGGCGGCCCGACGACGCGGCGCCTGCACGGGCATAAGTGACTGGCTTCGCCAGCAAATTGTCGGCGAGTCTCTTGTCGGTGTCGGCCTATATGATCCTGTTCCCCTTCGTCTCCTCGTTCCGCCTTCCCCTCCTCATCCGGAGTCATCTTCCTCTAATTGTAAGGCAGGGCTCTTACAGGGGGGACGTTATGCGCATCTCTCGTAAACGACGCCGTCGAATCACATTCCTCTTTCTCTCACAGTCTCTCTCGTGTCCCTCTTCGGCTACCTTGAAGGGGAGATCTCCCCTTTGCCTTAGTCGCCGCGTACGTTGACCTTCATCTTCTCCGTATGGCGCGCCAACAGAAACACTCGTATGGCAAAGCATTTCCGTCTTTGTTGTACATAGCTTGCTGAGTGCCGTGTTGGTGTGGGAGTTCGCGGCGTCGCTGCCTATCTCGACCCCAGGGCGGGTCCTCCTTCTCGCAACGCCAACCTGTCCTGGTCAAACATTCCCACCTCTTCTCTCTTGCATGTGGCTTTTGTTGTTACTCCGAGGAGAGCGCGGACATTGTCCATGCGCGCGCTTTCCCGTTTACTAGAACATTCCTCTCTTCCCATGCAAGGTCTTGTTGGCCTGTGAACGAGACGTCGTTTGAGGCGTCTTCTCGCTGTTATGTTTTCCCGACAGTTACGCGTCATCGATTAGTATGGGAGACGACCCCGGAGCGGCTGCTTCACGCCTCTCTTCTCCTCGACGTGGCGAAATCTTCAAAACTTGAAGATGGAGGTGACCTTTGATAGATGAATGCGTGACTTTGCCTTCGTTTATCGGCCATTACGTCCTTTCGTCGCATCACTTTTTCATGTTGAAGTCATTTTTCATTCAGCATTCCGAGGAGAAGACAGAAATGCGCGCGAGCCGACGTTGTCGTGAACCGACCGTGACTAACTGCCCACGTTCTCCCATTCTTCATTCTCGTTTTTCCTTCTACGCACACTTGACGTTGTGGACGACCGTTAGGGGGATCGCCTCGAAATGAAACCCAGACCAAAGAAGCTTTTACAAGAAGTGTTCGAGTCACATTTCTCGTGCAGGCCTCGCGCAGTCTCTGCTAAGCGCCTCCAGCTTTCGCGCAAACAGCCCTGAGAGGCGGCGGCGGGCCGCGCGGCCGTGCTGGTCGAAGCGGGGTCGGAGGGGCTCTATAGGAGGGCGAGAGGTGGCGTCTTGTGGCCCGGGCTGCCATCGCTGTCTTAGTAATTCCGTTGGCTTTGTTTTTGATACTTCCACATCTGGTTGACGGCTTTTGAATCCGAGTCTCTCTTGGTCACCGACTCTTATCTCTTTACGCCCCTTCGATGTTGTGTCGCGTACCAGTGCGAGGCAGACAAGAGACTCCCTCGGTCCGTTTTGTGCTCATCCTCACTCCCCTCTGTACGACGCGTCTGATTCATCGTGGGTATTGAGGGTTGAGGATTACTCACTTTCCTCCTACCACTTCGGAGCGTCATCCTCCACTTTTAGACCTCAAATCGAGGCGTATTTGCCGATCGCTTGCATTCTTTTCCATGAAAACGGTTCAAATGCTATGTGTTTGCCGAAAAGTATTTTCCTTCGCTTGTTGACGCGGACGTGTTTTGATATCGCGCACAGCTTCGATAATGAAATTCATTGTCTATTAGATGTCCTCTCTGGACCTGGTCGGCGTGGGCCTCACGCCCGGCTTCTGGGAGGTCGGCGGCTACAAGAACAATGTGAAGCGAATCCGCGATGGCATCGAGCAACTGGAGGATCTCAGCAAGATGGTCAAGGAGCGAGCGGAGATCGAGGCGAAGTACGCCAAGGCACTTCAGGTAGGGGCAATTTCTTGTTTCTTTCTTCTTTCCTCTTCTTCTTGTGTGACTCCGCTTAGCCCCTCTCATGTTGGGCAAACAAAGCGACGAAGTGACCAGGAAGATTGCTTCAGGCGCACGGAGAAAAGTGGAAGTCACAAGTGGAAGAAGCGCTCATCCCCGGCTGTGTGAAGACCGCTTGCCTTGAAGTGCTCAGCGAGGGCGACCAGCTTGCTCTTCAGCACTCCCGCGTCCGAGATCGCCTCATGGAAGAGGTCCGTCGTTGGCTTTTTCATCTAAGTACCTTCTTGGCCGGGTGTGCAAACTCTCCCTCAACAAGCATCATGAAACATGTTTGACAGTCTTTGTTTAGTAGCGTTGAGCATCGCCTTTGCTGACCAGTCGTCTTTGAGGCGCGGGCTTCGTGTTTGTGCAAACCGCTATGGCTCATACAATCAAAGCAAGCGATGCGATGAAGCGCCGTTCGTGCGTCGCACGCTCGAAAAAGCTCATAGACGAATTTGTCCACACTGTCTCGCTTTCAATCTCTCGCAGGCGGCGGTTCAAGTTGAGGTGCTGAAGGGGGGAAACGCTGGCTTAGGGTCGCTGCCTCGTATTTGAGCACGAGTCACCGGACAAGCCGCAGTCGCGCTTCCCCGCCACCGAGGCGAAGACACCTTGTTTTACCCGCTCTCTCGGCGTCGCCCCCTCGCACGCCGAGCGCGTCAACTCGAGCAAGACGACACTGTTTTCTGTCGCCTGCGTCACGTTTTGCTCGCCTCGAAGGCGCCCTCAACCTCAGAGACTTTTGAAAAGAGACGAAACAGTGACGAAAGCTCTCACAATCAGCCTGCACAGAAAACTCGGCTTGTCAACGATACCGAAATACTTTCCAGATTGTAAAGACGTTGGCACTCTACCGTAAGGAGAACCATCACCCTTCGGCTTTTCGGGCTCCCAAAGAGAGCCGTGAGATCGACGAAGCTTTTGAAAAGGTTCGTTGACCATTGGCTCTGAGGTCTCACATGTTAAAAAACAAGGGTGCAATTGACTAGTGAAAGCCCGAGCTTGACCTAAACAAGCCTAAACAAACTCTTGTCTCACGCAATGTTTTAGGCTCAACGACAATGGAAGAAATTGTTTGAAAAGGTAGAATCAACGAAGAAAAGTTACTACTCGAACTGTCGACAAGAAAAGTCAGCTTTCGTTCAAATGTCCAACTCACAAAACGACACTTCCCTTTCACAAGATGCCGCCCTGAAGTTTAAGGAGAGATATCAAAAGGTCTCTAGCTTGTTTGTTTTAACTTCTGTGTCAGGCCAAGGATGAAGTGACCAAATCGAGAGCAGCTTACGAAGCTGCTCTGAAGGAGATCACAGGATATCAAGGACCATACGTCGAGAACATGACTTTCGTCTTCGAGAAATGTCAGCAAATGGAGCTGAAGAGAATGAAGTTTGCTATGGAAATGGTCTTCGGCGTTCAGCAAGCACTTGCAGATCTCATTCGCAATCAGAGGTGACTCCTTTTCTGATGTGAATGATGACAGAGATTCAGACTAACACAGTTGCATCTAACACTAGAAGAGAAGATCAAGGGTATGAACGAGAACGCACTTCGAGGAGATCTCCAAACGTGGTCTGGCAACTATGGCGTTGACGCTAGAATGGAATGGCCGTCGTATGAGGTTTGGAGCACTTCTATTTCTGTTGAGTTCAATTCACACATGACTTTCAACCTTTTCCAGGAATATACACCGGAAATTCGTCAGATCGGCGGAAGTAGACGAGAGCCGTTGAAGGAACGAGAAAGCGGAGCTGTTGTCTTGACGAGGCAGATCATCAAGGACACGGACATCCCATACAATGTTGGATCTGAGAACAGCTCAAAGGTTTGAGTGCGATGCTGAACTGACTATCGACTGTAGACTGCAACCCTTGAGTCGAAGGACGACAAACCACGTCCCTCGATATCCGCACCAATTGCAAAGAGCAGCACCAACGCGAACTGGAACAGGGCATCGGACATTCCTGTTGGGCAGACAAGAACAGCCGATTCACCGACTGAGAGCCCACCTGATCCTGTCACAACCAAGGTTTTGTTGAGAGATTGGTTTGGTATTGAACAGCTGCAGAGTCGATCCTCTGATGAATTTGATGACGAGTTTATTCAACGAGCACGTGTTCTCTACGACTATAATCCCGTGGAACCGGACGAAATTACCTTAAAGAAAGGCAATCTCATTCATTCGGCCTCTCATCCCATTCCAGGAGAAACCATCGAGGTCTTGTCCGACGTCGACTCTTTAGGCTGGTGCACAGGGAGAAGAAA
>JAQIXL010003519.1:0-10201 GCA_034700245.1 Poikilolaimus oxycercus
CGCGCGGCGATTCGCGCCGCGCGGCATTGGTCAAGTTACGTTTCAAACTCTCCCAGAACATTCCGGCTGTCAATAAAACCCCGAAACCCAACCCTATTCATTTACTTCGACATCCTAATATTGTCCGTTGCTTCCAACACAAAGTGAGACAAGTGAGCAATCCAGTTTTGAGGAAATCGGACGCTTTTAGGTTTTTAATCAGTCCTACGCCTTAATGATGCTGGAGTATTGTGAAGGACTGACTTTACGCAAAATCTTGAGAGATTTTCGAATGAAGACCGAGTGGACGTTTTCGGTATTTCGTTATTGCCTCGTTGCCTTGGATTATACTCATAAGAGGGGCATCGTTCATCGCGACATCAAACCGGTCTGATTCAAGACTTTTGGAGAGAGGTTTCTTTGGAGGAAAACATTATCGTATCGTCGACTGGCCATGCCAAATTACTTGATTTTGGGCTAGCGACAAGAATTTCGCAGCGCGAAATCTTCCAAAGTGTCAGCTCGCAAGATTCTTCTGAAGGCTTAACTATCGGCTGTGGTACGCCACTCTACATGGCACCCGAGGTCATCCAAAAGAAATATTCAACAGGAGTAGACGTTTTTAGGTTTATTTTTCTTTTCTAACAGTTTACTAAAAAGGCGATTTAGCCTTAGACTTGTCTTCTACGAAACGAAAAACATTATGGAGTATTCAGCCGAATTGACTTGGAGATTTTCACTTGAAAACTTCCGAGGAGAATTGTTTACGCCCTCAAATTTTCCTTTGGATCCATGGGATCATCCTGCAGCTTACGGGCGCAAATACACTACCGACGGGTCTTTCTGAAATCATTAATTAAAGTGATGTCACAGAAAAGAAATAACAATGGTTGATCGACTTGACGACCTTACATCCCTTAGTCTGCGATCCCTTGGCGAGGCCGCTTTGAGCCCGGCAGAGCATCGGTTGACCACTGAAGAGCTCCTCGATCCAAAACGATTTCCCATCTGGAAAGGCTAGTAATAAGTTTTGAGAAAAAAAATAAAGTGTTTAGGAGCATTTGAAGACGAGAACAGCTTGAAGAAGACGCACAACTAAGAAACATGGAAGGATCGCTTGCGGGTTTGGGCAGAATCTATTCGTTGGGGTTTGGAGTCGAAGTCCTGGCCAAACCTCCACCTCACGATCTTGAGGCAAGTGACGAAGCCGTGTCGTTTTGTCATCTCGCAATTGATATCATTGATGGGATGAGAGAAATTGCAAGAGATATCAACCTCAAGACATTCTTTTTCTTGTCCGGCTTAAATTTCTACTTTACTTTATAAACGAAATAATGGACGAAGATTTGAAAGAGAGAGAAATGGCGAAATTGTTTCGGAAGTTGAAGAAGCAATCCACGAAGTGAAAGTCAGTTTTACAATGGATCCCGCAGCGAATCTCGACCGACTGCGAAGTCTTATGGAACTTGCTGCATGCGAGGCGCTTCTAGTTTTTCTACGAACTAGACCAATACAGACAACATTTCCCACCTCCTTTCACTGCGGTCTTGACGGAGTGGCACGGTACTATGCGTCGTGCTATCGCTTTACTCGATTGTGGAAGACTTCCATACCCGGCTATTGTTTGCCTTGGGTTTAGCATCGACGTCGATTTCCAGAGGCCGTATATTCATGCTTGAACCATACAAAAGAGGTCGATCTTCTCCATATGAAGAAAACAGTAAAAGTACATAAAACTTTGTTAGAAAGACTCAAGCAGCCTGTCATTTAATGTTGCTTTATTGCTTGTCGTAAAACTTTCACATGCATTTTTTGCAGCCACATGTCTGTTTTAATAATCGCGCGAAAAGCTGCCCGCTTCATGAGAAAACTTTTTCTAAAAAGACACAATAAAACATTCACAAGCCGTAGCTGATTCAAATGACACACCTTGTGGGGCAGACACAAATACCGCGAATCGGGCGTAGTCGAATTTGACTTCCTCGCCGTCCCTCAACACCCAATTTGTCGTGCGACGAAGGAGTTCTTTCATCTTTGCCCGCGCTCAAGATTTGAGCCGAGAGGATGAGAAGAAGCGAAATTGTTGGGCTAGCGCCTTGCTGACTTGGCCGTCTCGAGCTCGAGCAACCCATTCGCCCGGCGTCGTTCGTTCGGAAATGGTTCACGTCATAATTCATCTCATCTACGGAATTCCCTCTCTTATTTTCTACGCCGTCGTTTTGACAGTCTTTGTTCGGTCATCGGTTGATGCTTCCAATGTTTTCAATCGGATTTTTCTTGTTGCTTCAATAATTGTAAGTTTGTAGATAAATTTTAAATTTTACAAAATAAACAGGACCTCCTCGGTTATCTGGATACAATGTTCTGCCAAAGAATCCCAGACAGCGACTGGTTTCTCGAATTCTATTGGAACCTCGACGCGGGCCTCGTGAATGCTTTTTATCTGGGAATCGTCTACCTTCAACTGGTCCAGACAGCTTTTGTTCTTTTGATGAGTCTGAATCGGGTTACAGCCATTTTCTTTCCAATGCGCTACTTAAAGGCAGGACCATTCAAAGAAAAGCTAAGGTTCAGATTTGGAAGCCTTATCGTGTAAATCTCATTCTGGCACTAACGGTATTACTTCCACTCGGTCTCGTTGTTGAAGGCCTTGGCGGCGGCTTGAAGTACATCGAGGGAACGCATCGACCCCAGAGGAACGAAGGCTATGTACGCAATTTCTTGATGTTGAGGTTTTTAGGTGATCAAAGGGATTCAAGACCGAGGTTCGTATATTTCACTCGGCTTCATTCTGACCAGTGCTGTTCTCAATATCATCACACTGGTCTACATGGCAAAGAAAAAGGCGAGCCTTTCGAAGGAAGTCATCTGTTTCTCTTTTCAGCAAGTTAAAGCGAGCGGGGAAATGGCGCAGAAGTTTGCTGCCTTGAGTTTTGCAACTTTTTGCTGTTCCGCGCCTTACACCATTGACAGGGTTAAACATTTTTTTAAACAAAAAATGATTTTGCAGATTTTCAACGGTCTTGTTGAACAAGACTCGCTACCATATATAATCGGCTATGCTATCATGGAGTTCGTGTTTGAATTGGGTACACTTTCTGCACCGTTTCTGCTTTTTATTTTCAACAAAACCGTGAGAC
This sequence comes from Poikilolaimus oxycercus, assembly GCA_034700245.1. Classification (NCBI taxonomy): domain Eukaryota; kingdom Metazoa; phylum Nematoda; class Chromadorea; order Rhabditida; family Rhabditidae; genus Poikilolaimus; species Poikilolaimus oxycercus. Next base: position 3,120 of record JAQIXL010003519.1, read on the forward strand.
AGAAGATTCTCAGAAGAACTTTTCAATCGAGCATTCGAGTCTCTTCAATTGAACAATCTTCCCATTTCTCGAAGCAAACCCAAAATCCTTCGACTGCATGAAGGGCGTTTAACTTCCCCGCAAATTGCATGCTGTGCAAGTTATATTTATATTTTTCGACAAATAAATTTATGCTTGAGAATGTTGCGAAATGTTTTTTATTTGATTTCAATGGGCGCTGGCTAGCAAGGGGCTTTTAGACCAAAAAATGTCTGCTTGTTGATGTCGATGGCAAGCATTTTTACCTCGGCAAAGCGGCAATGTCAGAAATCACGCGGAGCACTTTGCTCGTGACATTATGATGAAGGAAACGACGGTTACTGAAACGATGGCACCTGCCACATTCTGAGTTTTCATGAGAGCACTCGCACTTTGTCACAATTTCCAAACCGTTCTGACGATAGAAAAGTCTCTTGTGGTCATGCTACAGCTAAGCATCAAATACTGACGCGTTAGTATCATACGACATTTTCAGGGAATTAAAGGAACCTAACACGGTTAACCCATTTCACAATAGTTTGTGTGAAAAGCTGTTTTCTTGATGTTCCAGGAATTTCCTTATAAAGCCCCTGTAATAAGAACTGCCCGTTCGTGAAGTTGTGGCTACACTTGGAAACCGGCGGGTCTTTAGTGATGGATGACGTGAGGTGTTCTCTCCTCCGAGCTCTAATGCACGATGGCCAGAAACTAGAGACGCCATCGAACACACCAAGGAAACGGATCAGTCGATACTTTTCTCATGCATTTATCAATGGAAAGAATGAAATTTACAAACGCAGACAATCCCAACAGTTTCGATGACCCGCAAAGAAGATTTTGTTTCTTTTCAATGACGGCAGAGATCGGTCTCGCCTGGAAACTTTTGAAGAAGCACTTGAGTGCGCTTGCATGTCATAAAAAGGTGACGGAGAAAGAAAAAAAGAGAATTCTCTTACGATTCGTCTGCACTTGTAGCTTTGAGACGTTTTTTCTAGCCTTCAGAGCCCGAAAATCAAAAACGTCACTGCTGTGGGGATCGGGTTTATTCCAGCTTCCCCTTCATTGTTGTGCAAAGAGCTATTCTTGTCTCTAATGAGATTCCCCAAAGAGAAGTCGTCGTCTCGTATCAAATCAGCACAAGCCCTACTTCTTCCTCCTGTATGAACGAACCGAACGAAATGCACGAAGACGGCGTCTTCCCATGGGCGGTGCTTCTGCGCCCAAAACGTCTCCGCTTTTTGTCAGCCAATTGACTTTTGGAAGTGTCTGCAGACCAACAACGTTGATGTTGGTCATATATTTTGCCGCTTTCGTCGCACTGCAACTTGTGCAAGGTTTTTTCCTCGCTTGCGATAAACTTCTCATTTGCAGCCAGTCCAATAGACGACGCGAAGACTTACTGCTTGATTCACGCCAGGCATTTTCGCATCTTCTGCGCAACTGTTGATCCAGAAATTGATTGCAAACTGTCGGACCAAATTGTCACATTCTGCCCATTTTATCTATAAGAAAACCTGCAGTTCTCCTATTCTGAGGATCACTCGGGATGTGCTCGTTGTTCCACCGCTACTCGTGGTGCCGCCTCCGCTTGTCAGCCCGTCCTTCCCGGATGTTGATCATCCGATTGCTCCTTCAAGTGCCGAGAGTCCGGTGACTCCCCAAGTGGGCTATGAGACGGCCGTCGTCGCCGCCTGTAATCCAAACTGCGTGGTAGCTGGCTGTACGGCACTCTGCTTGAACACGCATCCCGAGGTGAAGACCGTTTGTAATCCGCCCCCAGATGCACACATGGCAAATGCGTGTCAACTTTGGTATCAGAAGTGCCCCATGTTCTCGCCTGTATCATTTGATGAAGTTCATCCAGTTGTAGTGGTAGGCTGATGACTTTTCTCCGTGAAAGTCAATTCTGTGCTTTTATCTTCGCCACTCTTTCCAAAGCTCCTCATTAGTATTTAAGCAATGTAACGTCTTTCACCTCTATATTTCCTTGTGTGTGCCCTATTATTCTCAAACTGCTGTTGAACTGTGTTGAACTTGTACTTTTTCGCTATCCTCTACTTCTCTGGTTAAAAGAACCGTTTATTCGTCAAGAAACGCGTAATGCTCGAAGAAGAAGTCACAGGAAAAAAACTGAAAAGATTGCTCGTGTTCACCAGTTGGTGGAGAAGGATGTCATGGGGAGGGAGACTTGAAATGTGGCTAGGTTATGCCTCGTTTTGGTCGGAAGACGACTGAATAACAAGAGAAAGGAAAAAGGAATCGTCAACAATCGAAGAACAACAAATAATTAAAAAGAGATAACAAAGAAAAGACTCAAGCGGGCTCCAGGTCTTCTGGAGCGCGGCCAAGGATAGCCGAGAGGACGGCCATGCGGACGAACATTCCATTGCGAGCCTGGCGGAAGTACGCGGCACGCTCGTCGTGATCCAATTCCGTCGAGATTTCATCAACTCGTGGAAGAGGATGAAGAATCACGGGACGACGCTTGCGACCTGAAGAGGTTTTCATTAGAAGCTTTAAAGGGTGTCTGCAGAAGTTGCAGAAATGCTTCTTGTTCAAAACAAACCTCCGAAGACGTCGTATTCATGCTGCTCGGGAGCGGCAGCATCGATGATTTTCGGTGTGAGGACGAACTTGCCCTTCACCTTCTCGTAGTCTTCAACATTGGCAAAACGTTCCTGAAAGAAGTCGCGTTAGGAGTCATTGCTTCTTCAAAATCCCCAATCAAAAGTAATTGAGATTAAACATGGCCGAAAGCAACATGGAAATACCTTCTGCACACGAGTCATGTAGACCACGTCGACCTTGTGAATTCCTTCGGCGAGGTCGTAGAACTTTGTCTGGAAGATTCAAAATTGTGAGAACACGGGTGAAAAAAAAATTGCATCGTGAAATCGTTGATTGCTTTTCTGACCTGTGTGAAACCGGCATGCTGGACAACGTAGTCGATGACACTCTGAGGCATCTGCAGGTCCTCGGTCGGTGCCACGTAGTGAAGAGTGATGTTCTGCAACAATTTCCCCTCACAATCAGCACGTATCACATCAGTTTCAAAATAATTTGTTTTCTTAAAGATCACCAAGCCATGCTCATTGTCAGAAAGGAAAATTGTCGGCATATTTCAACGAAACGAAACACACCTTGTAGACACAAAGAAGACGGGCCAGCGAGTGAACTGTTCGACCGTTCTTCAGATCTCCGACTAAAGCGATGGTCAGACCATTGACAGTACTCAGCTCGTGACGGATCGTGTAAAGGTCCAACAGAGCCTGAACAAATTCTTTCTTTCAACTTCTTCAGCAATACCTGAGTAGGATGTTGTCCAGTTCCATCTCCAGCATTGATCACGGGCGTCTTGGCCACTCTTGCAGCACGAGAGGCGGCTCCTTTCTCCGGATGACGAAGCACCGTGATGTCGGCGTAACCACTCATGATGATGACAGAGTCTGCAGAAGGAGCCTTTCAGTCGAAGAGATGGAATACCTTCAAGAGTCTCTCCCTTCTGCACACTCGACGACTGGGAGTCGATGCCGATGACGGAGCCTCCGAGGCGCTGCATGGCTGCGGAGAAGCTGCACGAGGTGCGGGTGGAGACTTCGTAGAAGAGAGACGCCATCACGCAGCCCTGCAAGATTCATTTTTTCTTCCTTATTTGGCATCATCACCACGGCATGAGCACAATGAACAGTCAGGCCAAACTATCTTCACTTCATGAAACCGACCTGGAGAACATGGTTGATTGGGCGACGACGCTCCAAGAGATTATGGTAACGGTCGGCGAGGTCCAGAATGTGGTGAACTTGACGTTTCCTGAAGACAAGCGGGTATTAGAGCGGTATTGATTACAAAAAGAATAAAGAAGAAAATTCTTTTTCTGAAACATACGTGAGATCATCGACAGCGACAAGATGGCGACCTTCGAGATCGTCCTCGCGAACTGGCGACATGACTCGTGGTGGCGATGGAAGTGGTGAGGTCTCGTCCGGCGACTGGCTCTCGACACGCTATACACAACTTCTGACATCCGGGTTACGGTACCTTGAGGAACTTCTCCTTCGAAGACCTGGAACCGGGAGAACGCGAGCGAGTGCGCAGCTCGCGCATCACATTGTCGAAGTCTGAAAAAAATTCTTTTAACCCATCTCTCGTCAAGGTAATCGAAAACACAAAGAAAGACTTAATAAGGTCTGAAAGTGAAACTAATGTGCTAACTCACTAGCATGCATCTTTCGAGAATCGCCACTGGGACCGCGCACACGACGAACGTTGCGACCAAAGCCGGGTTGGGCGATCACCTGCAAGGTTTACTCCTTGTTTATTGATATTGATAGAACGACGATCAACAATATTTATATTTGTTTATAAACAAGAAAGTCAACAAACCTGTCCATCGACGAAGACGACCTCGCCGCGGATGACCACGTTGTGGACGCGACCACGGACACGACGACCAGCATAGCTGAAAATGTTTCTGTTGTTCGTCAAGGAAAATAACACCGGAGACGAAGCAGTCCATTCGGTTAATTTTAGTAATGAAAAGTGAATGAAACTCACGGCGTCCATCCGGCCGTGCTGAAGCCGCCCGCCTCAGGAATGGTCCATTCCTCGTTCAAGTCAACTTCCACATAGGTGTCGGGTTGATCGGGAAGGTTGAAGATTCTCTTTGGGTTCGTGTGAAGACGATCGACCAATTGACGGATAGTCAGTTTGCCCTGAAATCATTCGTGGTATCAGAAAAGACTACGTATCAACGTACGTGATAGACGGCAGTGAGAAGCAGTGGGAGCATGTATTCGATGCCCGGGAAGCCCGGCGGAACCTTGGCCGAGTGCTTCTCCTCGCTTGTGTGCGGTGCTGAAAAGTTGGCAGTAGAAGAGTAATTCTCATAAAATGAAATGGTTCCAGAGCGCTTTGACTACCTGCCCAGTGGTATATCCAAGAGACCAAATTCTGTTTATAATCACGGACGGTTGAAACTTTTAAGGTAATACCATGGTCGGTGGCGAAGCAGTCGATGAACTGAAGATTGTCCCAGAGGGCCTTCACGTCCGCGGCTGTAGCCAGACGAGGTCGAACCTGGGCAGGCTTCTGGAGAACAAAGTGAACCAACCTCTCGGATGCCTTCAGGAAGGTCCTCCTCGGTGAGGAAAAGGTGATGAGGGCAGACCTCGCAGGTCACCGGCCAGCCCTTCTGCTTCGCCTCGCGGATCAACTTGATGTCTTGCGCTGTCGAGACATGGCAGATGTGAACTGCAAAGTAGCTTTGGAACCAGATCAGTACGGGAAAACTTTGTCAGATTATGGGCCAACTTGTGCAAAGCAGCCAATGCTTTCACAGAACAAAATCGGAACGGATGTCCAGTACATTGATTTTGATTTTTGGAATTTCATTTGTCATTTTCATGAAGCTAATGCTGACCCAGAGCAATTTAAAAAGTCGGCTTACCACCACGCCCAGCAAGTTGAGCCACAGCGAGGGCCGCAGCCAGCGTTTGTCCTTCGGCATGGCAGACCACTGGACGAGATGCAGGGAAGGTGGAGAAGTGCTGCAAGATTTTCTTTTTCTTTTCTTCCTTTGCAAACCTTCAGCCAGGCACCAATGTCGTTCATCTTGAGCGTCGAGAAGGTGTCATTGAGATAGAGCTTGAGACCAGCGCTGGCTTCGGCCAACGCGGCTACGGTCTTCGAGTTCTCTTCCGTCGCTCCGAGGTAGATACCGTAGTCGCACACCGCGTTCCTCGAGGCCAGCTGAAAGCTACAGTAACCTCTCTTCAATAGTACCGTTTCAGTCAACTCCAAAGCTTCCGGATCGACAGTTGGAGGGTTTGTGTTGGGCATTGCGAGGATCATCGTCACTCCGCCGGCTAAGGCTGCCTTTGTCGCCGTTTCCCAAGTCTCCTGCAAAGGAAAGTAAACCCGTGGTTGTTATGTTTCAAACCTTGTACTCGGCACCCGGCTCACGGACGTGCACGTGGATGTCGATGAACCCTGGAAGACGGCGGAAGGAACGAGAGGTGACACAATCGACTTGAGAGTTCAAAGGAGGGCGACGTCCGACGTTTCGCAGTGCCTGAAGGAGGTCTTCCTTATGTACAAGTTTCCTTCTTTTCCAAAATCCAAAGTGCGGCCTAGCAATGTAAAAGAAAAAGTCAATCTCCAATGGTCATGTGCTGATACTCATTTTGACAAAAGTACGCGTGCGGTCTCGTTCCCTTGCGAGGACGACAATGACTGAAACTTGCCTCAATGAACAGCTTGGCGCACTTGATGTCGGTGATGAGCGGGATTCCGTTGTCGATGGCCATACGGCGAGTACGGTAGCCGTGAGTGCGATAGGCCGAGACGCGATAAGCTCCCGAGCCTCGGATCGGCAGGTTGATCACCAAGTGGAAGTCCTTGTTCGCGAAGAACTCTGCCACTGATCTGAACATTCAAGCCATTTGATAATCAGTAAGTTGGGAACCAACCTGACACCACTGGAAGTCTTCTGATCACTTTCTCCCTCTTCGAAAGGCCAGTCCACCGCACGAATTTCGATGTTGTTTGATTGGAAATAGTCGGCTGTTCCCTGCGAAGATTGAGGCATTCGACCATCGAGAACTTTTCACAAACCTTTGAAGCATAGAGCTGGAATCCCAATGACTGAAGAGTGTGAACAGAACGCAACATTTCAGTTTTGGCCTAAATCGAGTTATTTGAGAATGCTTGAAACTTACATGGTAGCCACCGATGGAGAGGAAGATGTTCTTCTTCGGGACAACAAAGCCGGTGGAGAGCAGCGCCTTGAGGTAGGCCTCGTGACGGTTTCGACCGAAGCATGCGACCTCGCCCGTGGAGGCCATCTCCACGCCGAGCATCACGTCAGCACCGGCAAGACGAGAAAACGAGAATTGTGGGACCTGCAAGGACAAGATTAAGGCTGAAGCTGCGAGGAAAAATCAGCAAATTGCTGCAGTTGTCTAGCAAGTGAATTGTGTGAAATAAGAACAGAGGTGGGCAGGGGGTCGTGGAGAGGGTCCTCGTCATGTGAGGGTAAGTCGGTCTTCTAGATCAAAATTTGGGTC
>JAQIXL010003520.1:0-10197 GCA_034700245.1 Poikilolaimus oxycercus
CCAAGGAAGCAGAGTTAGCAGAGTTAGCCTAGTTAGCCGAGTTAGTCGAGTTAGCATCAAAGGCTGTTCTAGGCCCAGTATTAGCCATTAGCATTCTTAAGGCACAACCAAGTCCTCTTGAAGAAAAAGCAAACCGTAATCTGATCACTTGGAGAGCACCAACTTTGCCTTCTTACTAAGCGAACTTTGGCTTGTTTCATCGCTTAAAGATATGCTTAAAGAGTCGGCTTACTATGCGAACCTTACTCCGATCGTTACAAGATGACCAAATTCGCCGCTTAAGTGAACCTTGGGAACCAAGTTCAGCCGTTTGATGAAATGCAATCTGTGGATGATAACGGGATGTGTTCATAAGGCTGCCAATATTGAGACAACGAGGAACGGTTTCGCTGTATCATCTCCTTCGGTTGATTTTACGGAAAAGTCACTAATATTGCACGATACAAACCAAAGCAGCATTTCTTTTCTGAGATAAAAGGTTTTTTATTGTTTTCTTTACTTTTTTTGGTGGGGGGAGGTCAATTGGCTCAAAGTGCAACCAAAGACTGATATTTCGAGAAGGCTGTCAACCTCTCTTTTGAAAGTTAATACATAGAGGAGCTGTCCTCATCAGTACCACTTCGAATGGCAAGTTTGTGGAAGTTTTGCAGATCGTATGTCATGGGACTGATTCCATTGGAAAGAGCTCGCCGAGTACTTTCTGAATCATTTTCACTAGCTAGCAAAACTGGAAATTGAGACGAGAGCGACACCGCGCCTGAGGACAGCTTTTTGCCACTGCGGGTGAAAGTGAAGAATTTCGATTTTCTTCGTCTCGACGAGCTTTTTCGATTGATGAACTTAGCGGAGCATTTTGGTCAATCCGAAAGAGTGGGCGTTTAAAGACGATTACAGTACGCCTTGACTTTCTTCAAGGACTTCGAGAGGCTAATTTGATGTCGACCCCTCTCAATTCCACATCTAGCCTGCTCAGAATTTCATGCTGAACAACATATCAAAAAATGGCGCCTTTGGACTGGGCGCATGGGGCACGGGAAATGTTTTGAAAGAGCTGCTACTTGAGATGCTTTGTGACATGGCAAAAATCTTCTAAATCATCCCGTTGCACGCGTATTTGGGGGTCTCCCCTCGTAGCTCCCCACCTATCCGACTCAGAATTTTGTGCTCTACAACATATCCAAAATTCAGAACTCTGCTGTTGGCGCATGAAAAATGAGGTCTTGTACCCAAGCAATGCGCCAATCTTACACGGAATGCGTCATAAAGCCCACAAAACGCCGCCACAACACAAACCCAACACCTCAACACCCAGCACAAGACACTCTCTGATCTCGACTCCGGCGCCAGCTCGCGCTGGGCGCCGCGCTAAATGTAAGACAAACAAGAACGAAAGAGACAACGTACGATTTCGCTACACCCTTGTAAGCTCGAGCTAAATTAAGCAATGTTCGGATATTTCTGGGTATTTCTTCGCACTTCAGGGTGCAACTCGACAATTTCTGGGGACCCAAGAAAGTCAAAGAAAAAAGATATATGTACCAACATGTCTTTTACGAGAACAGTCAACGGACAAGTCCGTATTTCATATTGTCGCAGTTCATCTCGCGAGTTTATACGCTGATTTTTGGGTCACCGAACCGCGCTTTTCAAAGAAAAACACGTCTTTTCCAGGCACATTCTGAAACAGAATTGTAGCCCGCTTCAAGAGCTTTCGAAAACTATATAGCACTTGACAGTTTTGAGACGTTCTGTGGCTCAAAGAGGGCAAAGCAGTGAAAGCTAAAAACTACCGTAACCCGTCCAGGGTGAACTCTTTTGAGCTGCTCTTTAGCGGAAAAGAATCAGCATTCCGAGGCGCATCTAGTGGTACCAGATTCATCCAGATCTGACAATGAGAAGTTTTATTTTTTAAAGTCCGCCCCTATGTTAGATTTTCCCATTTGCCGAGAAATTCGGTATTAATTTTTGCATCGCATTGTGGTATAAATTAGCAGCAGAATTTGCTTTAAAAAACTCTCATTGTCTGCTACAGTTTCCCCGAGCGCCGCGATGCTCCCCAACGGTGCCTCGTCCATTTACATATTAGGTAAGTAAGCGTTTTTTAAAACGCGATACGCGTGAGCCCCTTGGCTTCTTTTGTCACGTTTAAATTGCTAATTTTCTCACATCCAAGGAATTACCGAAAAAAACAATTTTGATTGATTTAACTCATGAACAAAGCTCTCAAACGAGGCACATGCAACGAAGATCGAAAGACTAACAAGGTCCGAATATGTAAGAAATAAAATACTAATAATAAGAAGACAACACCTCTTTATTTTATTGTAATAAAAATTAAAAGGACAAAACAGGGTGTGCGTCGTCGCCATTTCGATATCTTGAACGCTGGTGCTTCTGGCCAGGCTTGCCTGGCCACTTGGGTTTAGGCGCGGTAATTTAGAACTATGTTTAAGAATGCAAATCGCCAAAATTAGAAATGGGGCGGCCGCTTGGAATCGAGCAAAATCGGACCTCTATGGGCAAGAACGGAGCATTCGGGTTACTGAGCTGGGGATAGCTTTCTCGGCACGCCAACGAAATGGAACTGATTAGCATAGAACCGTCGAAAATGGAACCGCGAGAATGGAACCGCGACATTAGAATTGCTCATTTTAGAACTGTCACATTTGGAATGTCCCCCTATAGAACCTCTCTAGATTGAACCGTCGTGAATAGAACCCTTCGAACCGCGGCATCTCGTTTTGAAAATGAGGCAAAATTATCGAATGCAGCTAGTGCAACGAGCACGAGACCTCGTAAAGTGTCGTGTAAGCTTTTTCGAGAGACCTCGCGGTAATACGTTGGCCGAATTTTGGATTCTTGCGTGGAGGGCACTGTCTGGTACAACTTTTTACGCTGAAAATCTGATATCTAGTCTCGTCGAGTTTCAACTCGAACTAGTTGCTGCACGGTCAGGTTTGCGAAATAAACAATTCTGCTTATCAGGTTTTGATCAGCGTGAAAAGTTGTACAGGACAGTGCCCTCTACTCAAGAATCCAAAATTCGGCCAAGGATTATTGCCGCGGGGTATGCCAGGAACTTTCGGTTTTTCAGAAATAAAGCAAGGCATCGCTCACGCTTTTGATCAAAGTCACGACCACGATACACCCGAGCTCGTCTTTAGAACTGTAAAGGAGACTAAAACTTTACTGTTAGACCAAAACATAGAACAAGCTTTTTGCATGCGGGAAGGGAAAGCTTTTGGTTCCCCATTTTCAGAACACTGTTCGTTCCAGGGTTCTATCGGTGGAGGTTCTATACAAAGAGGTTCCAAATGGGGGCATTCTAAAAGAGGCAGCTCCATATGCATACGGTTCTAAAACGAAAAGTTCAACTTTCGCGGTTCCATTTTCGACGGTTCTATGCTAATCAGTTCCATTTCGTTGGCGTGCCGCTTTCTCGCATCTGCCGAAGTATCAAAAATGCCATTATTAGCATAATTAGCAAAGCGGTACTAACTAGGATTCGCAGAAATTATTCCGTCAGTTAGGGCCACAAGGGCGAATGTGTAAACCAAATATACCATTCCCTTCAGCTTGAAATTCTCAATTGAACGGGCTGGGCGGCGGGTTATCGCCTGTTTACAAAAATTAGCGTTGGAGTGTCGCTTTGATGCCAAAATCCAAGAAAACTGCCACTTTGAGGCTGAATTTTCTTCAATATTTTTCTGCTTTCGGCGTTGTGCTAGGAATGAGAACTGATAGTCAAGGAACTGGCATATTCAGAACAATGAAAAGTGAACCTCGGAATTAGAATTGCCCACGTGCGAACTGTCGAAAGCTGAACCCGAGGAAAGAGAACTGCCGGAAGTTGAAGCGTTTCACATGCAGAATTGTTCTTCAAAAACAGGACGAGTTTAGTCATTGAGTTCGCGTATTCAAAAACGGACCCAATTTACTCTCGACAAAAGGGGAATGGCCATCGCTGTGAAGCTCTCTAGGATCGCGCGACATCTTTTGAGACATCCAAATGCTTCTTTTAATGAAAAGAGAGTTCATTTGAAGCAGCGGCTAGAATAGTTCTATTCTAAATAGTTCAACTTTCGACAGTTCTCGTTTTTCCGGTTCTACACCGAGCTGTTCTCAAAATTAGCGGTTCAATGAGACGAAATTCGACTTTCGGAGTTCTGAATACGTCAATTCTAATTTAGTGTTCAAATGCGAGATGTGTAAAAACGAAAAGTGTCCCAAAACCGAAACGAAAAAAATGTTTTTTTTCCCGGAAATTTTCATTCGCTCATGACCGCTCTTGAGAGTATTGTTCACGAAACGTAGAACTGCTGGTTCACCTCGGCCACGAAATCCAAATCGTGCTCCAAAACCACCAGTCGAGGGGCTCACCAAGACGAACAAGTTCAACCGCTCAAAAACAACTTCCTTTGCGGCGGTCGCTTTTAGCGAGCTCGTATTCAATTTTTATGGTCGAAGCTACCCAAGTTGTTAAGTCTCAACTAAATGAATATTAAACCACTAACCATCGCTAGTCGCTTTAACAAACATTTCAGACGGCTGTCAGTTTGCGGGCGGAATGAACAGTGGCAGTGGCAACTATTATCAGATAAGAATAAACAGAAAAACAATATTAGCAGCAGGGTGGTACCAGTTCGGAGGTGCGCGTCGGTGTGCCGCCTGGCAGCGTCGTCGCGACGCGCGACGTAAGCCTTTTAGCATCGAAGAGCCCTCTCCTGCCCATAGTGGCAACAAAATGAAGCAATGAACTTTTAGAACGGCTTCCCGACCGGCGAGCAGCAGCCTCGTCGTGGAGATTCGTCGTATTGCATGCCCGCGACCGCCAGCACTAGCGAGTACGCTTTGGACTTCAAGGTAGGATGCATGTCTTGCCACAAGAATTTTCAGCCGAACCGCCGCTAAATCGTCATGAAGTTCTTGAATAAAGAAGCTTCTCATAAGTTCTTTAATTCACACTATTCAGATAGTATTGTGCAGGAAAATCAAGGCTTGATAGCGTATTCCGAGATCCAAATAATCAGTTTTGACGCATGTTCCTTTTACCAATGTCGCCTCGCAAAGTCGATTCACAACATTCGGCTTTATCTAAATTTCTAAACCACGCGGCCATCAGGATTTTGGTTGAAATCGAGTCTCGTTGGCAAGATAACCTGAATAACATGGTTTGCAGCCTGTCCACAGGTTGATGGCTCTTAAGAGAAGAATAAGTCTATCCACAGAGAGCGACTAGGCGTTGGTCCTGGTGGAAAGCAAGAATAGGATGTAGAGCTGGATATAGAGCATGTAGAAAGCCACCAGTGTCGTATGCCGTTTCTGCTCGGGAGAGATCTTTTCTTCGACGTGTTTCATAATCTTCTCGTCTTTCCCGCAAGACGACAATAGAAACTACGCAGCTAGTTTTCAATCAACTTAGTCGCCTTCACACACACGCGGCCATCAGGATTTTTCACAAGGGAAATTTAGGTTTCGTGTAAGAAATTAGCAAATTGTCAGACGCGTAAAAAATGGATCCCGTACCACTAAGAAGATCTGCGACTGCGCCATGTAGGAACCGAAAACCCGGCATGAATCTGTTTCAGTCGCAAAGGCTGGGGAACCGCCCTCGTCGTCTTGTGGTCGATCGCAATCGTTGGCTTCATCGTTTGCACCATGGCTCAAGCGAGCAAAAGTGAGCCGAAAGCGCTTTTGATCTTTTGAGCCGAGATCTAGGACCAACTCATAGCGAGGTTCACGTGGAATAATGCCGCTCCTGGAGGTGCATGTTACATTTTTGTGTTTAGTACAATAGAAACTTTGATCGTCCAAACTTTATAGCTTTCTTTTATTTTCTGTTGCAAAAAAAGCTGTTCGCTCCTTTTGATTCGTTTTGCTCTGTTTCGGACTGTTTCCTCTCGCTTTCCAAGATTTGTGAGTTTTATTGAAGGAAGTTTGGGTTCGATGTGTCGAACATCGGAGTCGCTGCAATTGTCCTTGTCGTCCTCTCCGTCGAGAGTTTGCGCCCAAAATCTGAAAAGGGCCGACGAACACTGTCCCTTCACTCGGAAGGGAAAGGGTCCGTCGTTTCGGATTTTTGTGAGCGCAGCGATAGAGTGAAGGTGCTGAGAAGGCGTGAAGAGTCGTGCGTCGTAGTGCTGGGCGTGGTGGTCGTGGTGGGTGTGGTGGGCGTCGTTGTTATCGGCGGCCACGTCCTCTTCGTCGTCGTACTCGTCGTGGTAGTCGTAGTGGTGGTTGTGGTCGACGTGGGCGGCGGCGGCGGCGGCCCGATAAGCATCACGCGCAGCGTCGACATCTCTAGATTATCACAACTGCGCAAATCTTCTTTGGCTCTTTGAAGTATTGATACTTGTCGGGTTTTCTATTAAAGCCCGTCACGTAGAGCTGGTGCGTGCCGTCACAGTCGACGCGCTTCAGCTCCTCCTTGGCCGGACCGCGCTAAATTCACATGTAGTGTTTATTGTTGTTTCTTAGGCGAACATAGCACTCCTGCTCTTTCCATACGCAGATCGGCTCTTTTGAATCATCGCTGTTGTCTTCGCAGACGAAGCGCAGTCGCGCTACTTCTCCGGGAATTTTACAGGTGGCAAACAGTTCTAAAAGGGATGCGATCCGCTTTTCATAATCGTGTACCATGCTCCTTGTTTTTGTAAGTGCCCTGAGAATTCACGTCCTTCTGGTTGGGATCTTTGTAGGGATCGTAGAACTCGCATTCATTGATAATCTTTGCGAAGCCGTTACGCACTGCAATTGAAATTTGCGTTTTTTAATTGATTTTTTAAAATTTTTATCTGCATGCCGTTCGAGGCGATTTTTCATTGGGTCCTCCTTTCACGCACCCTTCTCATTATTTTTGGAGTAGTCTGCGAAGACTCCTGGGCCATCTAGACGCTTCGTGTACTCGAAGATGCGGATGTCGTAGCCGGAGATGGTCGGACGGAGTCTCTCCAACTGGCTCAGAACGCACGCATCCACTTCCGCCTAGAGCAGAGGCTTGGTCTTTGCTTGTAAAGAAACGCTGAGATCGGCGTCGACGAAGGGCAGCATCACGAGGAGGAGGCAACACGAGGCGAGCAGCGGCAGACGAACCATCTCGGCGACCACAGACGATAAAGAATGCCTCAGTCTCCATAGTCAAATTATAGCGAAGCTAAGTTTTTCAAATAATTTCTCAGACACTAGACAATAGAAATGAGAGTTAATTGTGAGCCAAACAAAGTTCCTCAGTGTCTCGTTCAGCGCCCGTGACGGGATGTCGTCTACTCGTTTGGGCGCCGCTCTCAGTGTCGTCGGCCTCTTCATCCTCTTACGAGGTCTCGACGCGAAATTGGTTTGGCTACCGTATCATTTCGTCTCAATTGCCGCTGCAGAAGCGCACCACACACTATCACGTGATCGACCGACCAGTCACCGATCGTGACTATCCCGACGTGTACCTGCAGAACCAGGAGGTCGCCTACTGTGATGCGGCCAAAAAACAGGCAGTGCCCTGTGGAAACGAGAAATGAAAGTTTTTAGAAGCCATACATCATGTTGGTCAAGGGGAAGTACTACAACACGGATTACGCTTACCTCAAAACCGTGTGCACGGACAAGAAATTGAATCAAAGGTGTTGAACACGAAAATCGAGAAGAAAAGGAAAAGTGCAGTGGACTCGCGAGCGTTCTCGATGCTAAGATCGAGAACGATCGCTATGAGACGCCCGTGGAATGCACGGCTGGCGTCGGCTTCTTCAAGGACTGCCTCGCCTTGCCGCTCGTCGCCGCCTTCTTCGCGAATGACAGCTTGAAAATGCCAAATGAGCGCTCGAAACGCAATCCAATACCGAAACTCAAAGGTGTCTGCATGAAATCAGATGAAAATGGAATTCTGTCTAGACGCAGTTAAACATGCTAATCCAAGCAACTTTCAGCGGAGTGCACCGCGGTGGTGCTCGACATGGTGTACGAGAGGCGACTGGGCCCGACGTGGACGCTCATCTCGGCGGCCGATGGCACATTCCGCAAGCACTGGTCCATCGACAAGCTCGATCCGGACGAGGATCATCCCAATGGCTATGACCCGGAGCCAGACTGGCTGGAGCTGGAATCAGACGGCGAGAACCGCTTCTCCCTCCACGTTACCGCGCGTTTCAAGTCCTACATCAATACCACCTTTGATGAGACGAATCGAAGGTTCAATGAGACCCCGGAGAGAATAAGTTTCAGGATCGCGGAGGTGCGATGCGCGAACGGCACACGGGCGCCGATCGAATGCGCCGAGGATCCGTACTTCGGCGTGATTCCATTGGACGTGAAGCCATGGTCCACGTGCTACGCGCTCTTCGACGTCCTCATCGTGTACGGCAACTACAAGGAGTTGATAAGAACCACGACGACCACCACGACTACAACGACGCCAACAACGACGACACCAACAACAACGACCACCACTACAACTACGACGACGACTACCACCACGACCACGACCACGACGACCACCGAGGCGGCCGGCCGACTTCTCCTCTCCCTCCTCCTCCTTCCCCTCCTTCATGTCGTCCACTGAGGAGACGAAGACCCGTCTCCTTCCACACGCACAAATCTCGCCATACATCCAATAAAACATGCATTTGAAAGAGTTGATTGAAGCTGAATGCCTTGGTTTGTCTTGAAGAGGACGGCTGTCCTTTGGTCTCTTCTTCCCTCCCCCCCCCCCTTGCCCGCAAAGTGCATTGGACTAGAAACAGATGGCGCAACGTTATTCACCCAGCGTGGGGGTTGGTCCCTCTTTATGGCCTCGAGGCACAAATAGGCGGTAAATTTTATCGCGAGGCAGATGAATAATGAGCTGAAGGCGAAAGATTCGAAAGGGAGATTTGGCGACAAAGTTGACAATCTATGCTTGATAGTGAACGAGAGGCTGACGACTGGCAGCGAGCACGTTGAAGAGTTGACGGCAGCGTTGTACAACGCATAGCGACCAAATGATGAATAACAGAATGATAACAAAGAAGAAGAAAGTAACGATGATAGTCGGGGCATCGATCGTCTCCGGGGTTCCCTCCTTTTCGAGCTCCTCCTTAACTTCCTTGATGATCTGGTCCCAGCCGCCAAGCAAACAAACAATCAGAAAAGCAATAATAACGATGATAATTCCGATTATTTGAATAATCTAAAGGCGGATTGGAGATCAGAGAATATACTTGCCAAGTAGATCAGGAAAACGAGAAAGAAGGAACCCTTTCTCAGGTGAAGTCCCACGAAGAGAAGAATCGTGGCGACAATGCCGAGAGCCTCGAACGAAACCACCGAACCGAGCACCGAGTCGGCCGAGAGCTTGGTTTTCGGATCGAAAATGTGTTTAATGGCGCCGATAACGGTGGAGGCGAGAAAGATTGCCTCAAGAATGCCAACAATCCAGGTTGCTGTCTGGAAGGAAACACATTGAACAAACTCTCGAAGTCCTTGAACAACATGCTTAAACAACAACTCACTCGAACATCGCAACAACAAGTCCGATAGCGTGGACGCGTGAGAAGCTCTTCCTCGGCGAGCTGATGTGAGCGTTGGCTGCGAGCGGCATCGCAGTGTTAGAGGGAAGGCTGGCCGCAATGAAAGACAGCCGTTCGACCGGCTTGCAATTGATGGCCATCTCGCGCGCGCTCGCGTCAGGCCGCGCGGAATTTACTACCACGACTCTGTGTTCGTCTAATTGTAAGTGCACTTGGCAAGAAACCAAAAGCCTTCAACACCTCCGTCTCGTCTCGAACCATTATATGTACTTCAGTGGTCCCTTCATTAGTATGGTGCCTTTATTGCGTTTAGAGACAAGAGAATCGGTGAAGGTTGCACATTGTACACACCCTGACAAAATCTTGAAGCAAGCATGTTAGCAGGTCATGAATAAAAAGAGATCGAAAAAGCGAGGGCAGATCCAATGACTAAAAAATCTTTGAGATCAAAAACAGAAGCGAAAAATTTCAGAAAATCAGGAAATCCAAGTGAAATACGCACCTTTCAAGCCGTCTGCTCTTCTTCCCTCTGAACGAGAGGTTGTTTCTGGGCTGCAAGATGGCTGAAAAACTGGCGGCAGCGCCGGACAACAGACAACGACCACAGCGTAAAGAAAATTTCTATTTCGATAGAGGCCCAAAGGGCGAGAAAAGGGGGAAGTTTCCTTTGGCGCAGACGAGAGAAAAGAACGTGAAATTCAGC
>JAQIXL010003521.1:0-10195 GCA_034700245.1 Poikilolaimus oxycercus
CTTCGACTTCTCGCCGCAAATACCTCCACACCGCCGTTAATGCTTGACGACAACTTCTTTAGCGACGCTTCTGTCAGTCGACTGAGGCAACTAGAGCTGCCACGGGTCGATACGAACATGACTGACGAGACTCTGGGTGGTTTAGCCGCAATTATCCTCTTACTCCATTCCGCCCCGAAGATCACAAAACAGGGGATTTGCGCCTGGATTGAAGCGAGATTCAACGGGAGCGATGGCATCGTCGACGACAAGTATACGGCTATGAAGCTAAACTTCAAACCTGACGAGGAGATCTTGGCTGATCTGAATTACACGGTCAACGGAACTGATACTTGGTTGATAGAGACCAGAAACAATGGCTGGAGGAGAGTGTTCAGCTTCAGCTTTGTCGCTGGGATGCAAGACTCAGACTACACAATGTTCGTCAACTATTTTGCCTCGGCTGAACGATATTGCCCTTCATGGCTCATTTTCTTGCTCGTATATTTGCGAACTTTCTGGTGATACTGGATCTTCATCATTCCTTGGCTCTTCATGGCTGTAAATGACTACGGAATTGCTATGCAGTTCTCACATCGATTGTCATGCAACGTTGAAAAATAAAGTTCACCGCGTGATTTGAAGGAGAAAACTTTCGATCACACAAAATGGACAATTTTCACATCTTAGAGCGGAGATCGAGAAAGAATCTGATATGAAGCGAGCGAACCGAGTCAATTTGACAACCTTTCCGCCGTAAATAAGTTTTCATGTTCCGGGTAACGTGTACTTTCCGTTCGGCTAATCAAACCCAGCGTCATAACGCGCCTTTCAGTTCGTAGAATGTGGCGCTTGGTCTTGGTTCTCTTGTGCGCTGCACAAGCAGTTGTTACCAGTGATGAAAGCGTCTTCTTAAACTCGGATACCGCACTATATGCCGACACCTACATTGTAGATTCCATAACTAATCGTACTCTTCTTCGATTCTATTTCATTCATTTCAACGATGAGCACGCCGCGATTCCTGTTGTGAACCTCCGCATTTTCCTGCTTCCAATTTTGCCATCGAACTTTTCGACTAACGAGGACTTGGCTTTCGTGAAAAGGACATTCGGCGGTCAAGATCTTCAAGTCAGCCTGATCCAAAATAGTTCGACAAGCGGAAGATACACGGAGTATCGAATGAATGTGGGAAGTGAAGGTCTTGTAAAGGTTGAGCTTTTTCACGCGCTGTTGGAACTCTTCGAGACTTGGACAAAGAGAGGCTACAACCAGTTCGTCGTAGAGGCCGGCGACGCGGACCTTTCGGAAGCGATTGTTCAAGCTGTCATCGATTTCAAGATCCAAATCAACGATTCACTCATATTTTATCAGCGCAATCCGGAGCAGGAACAACTTCTTCACTTCATTCACGCCACGCAAAGCAAAATTTTTCGTCTTATTCCCGCGAATTTCTCCGCGCCAGCATTGCAACTTGACGAGAGTTTCTTTCAAGACGCATCTGTGAGCGCTTTGACGCAACTTCAGATGCGCTCCGTCGAGGCAAGCATCAGCGACTCAACTCTGGGCGAGTTGACAGCTATTGATCTGCAACTTGCTTCTGCGCCGCTGATCACCAAGAGAGGCATCCGAACTTGGATCGACTCGAGGTTGAACCATAGCGACTATGGCGAGGAGGACAGGATTATGAACATGAAGTTGAGCTTCAAGGCCGACGTCGATATTATTGGCGACCTGAACTACACGATGAACGGAACGAACACGTGGTTGATTGAAACAAACAGCAATGGCCAACAACGATTGTTCAATTTGATAATTGGTGAAGGCGCTCCCATGGACTTCACTATCTACATCAACTTCTACTCGTCGGCTGTCCGCGACAGCGTCTGCTGGCTTCTTCTTTTCCTTCCTACGATCTTGGCCTGCTGCTGATGAAATGTTTTCCCCACTCTAATCGCATCTGCATAAATGAGGTATTTCATGCTTCTCTAGGAGAAACAAGCCAAAAATGATGAACAGTGTGGTCTCGGTCAAATTTAGCCGCGAAGAGTTGTTTCACTGACAGTCAAATGGTAATTCCATTTTATCGTCATAGACCACGTAGGGGAAACGAGACTAGGCAGCTGCATTCCCCATTGCCACGTATTTGCGCCTGGTTAAGCCCGCGCTCCAGTACATTGCCGGCGAAGAGAGAAGTGTCACTTTCCTCGCTTATGGAGGCCAAGTGGCCAAGAGAACCCAGTTTCAACGCCTCCAATGCCAATTGAACTTGCAAACCCGTTTTATTGAGCAACAGACACCTCGTAGCAAGACAAGTACAATGAAAGTCAGACACTCTGATAATAGGCCATTTCAATGCGTAAATAATTCTTGGCCAATCCACGCCAGATATCCCCGCGTTCTTCGATAATTTGTCGAAAATGATTCCAATAAGGCTGGCATTCCTCGGCAATCTTTCCGTCCCGTCGAGCTTTCATTGCCCAAGCAAGGTGCAAAACGAATTCACTCGCTGTGTGATCTCTCAGACTGAATGACAACTTCTCGGATTCCTCTTCAATCTCTTGATCTAATCGAGTGAGCTCTTCAAAACGTTGATCGTCGTCGAGTTCGAGAAACACTTCGAGAAGAACAGGCACTCGATCCGCAATCATGCTCCTCGGAAAGCGGTCAAGTGATGCGTGAGCTTTGGCTGCATAATATTCGGCATCGTGAAGTTGATCTTCGTTGTTCCGTAGTCGGGCAAGACCCATTTCATACTGACGAAGAAGGCTCATCAGTCGAAGAATTCGAGTAATGTCCGCCGTGCCGAGAAGAGCCTCAATGAGGCGGACACCCCATTCCAAGATTTCCTCTTCGTTTGAGCGTCGCAGTGAGTCCAGCTCCTGGATGAGCGCAAGTGTTTCGATCGAAGCCAGGTTTACTCCAACTTCGAGAGCCTTGAGAACGCGACGAACTTTCTCTCTCCATGCTCGTTTGTGCCTTGGATCGTTCTCGTCGTCGGGAACTTCGAAGATCGCACCTTCGCCTGAAAAATGAGCAAACGATATAGAAACAAACCGTGCAGGATAGGGAAAGACGGATCTTCAAGAAGTCTTGCACTCGTCGGACGCTTCTCGAATGGCGAGATCATGGCATGCAGAAGAGTCTTCACGTTCAAAGAAACTTCCTCGGCCTCGAGTTGAAGAGCAAACGAATTCGGAAACGTCATGGAATCCTTAATATGTAGATGCATCTAAGCTTTGAAAGAAGGTCATACACGAAACCCGCGGATGCTCTGGAGACGTTTCTCCTCATCATGCTCAATTAGCCGAAGAAATACTTCGAAAAAGGTTAGGCCAAGACTGCAAATCGGATCATCGAAGAGGAAGTCCTACCTATAGACATCGATAACAGTGCTGTACTCGTTTGTGTTGGCTTCAGGGGCGCGATAGAGCGCGGCTCCAACACCAATTGAGTCGTCTTCAGAAATAGTTTCTTCGAAAACGGCACTTCCAAAGTCGGCGATCTTCGGCTTTCCTGACCACGAAAGCAAGACATTTTCCTGAAATCAACTCAAATTGGCGAAAGACAAACCTACGGGCTTAATGTCCCGATGAATAATACCGCAACTATGAACATATGTATTTCAAACCGATGAGCGTCTCGCTAAGTAACCGATACAGCAGCGACATGTTCTCCACTTTCGATCCGTAGAAATTTAGCTTAACGGCGTCTTCGAGCGAACCTCCATCACAATACTCCATTTCGATGCAAAGTGTAAGGCTGTTGTCCCACTAAACGTCCTGATTGTTGATCGAAGATGAGTCTACCTCTTCTTCAAACCAATAATTGTGCAACTTCACAACATTGGGATGCTCCACTCGGAGCAGTGCTTCGACTTCCGGCAGCTCCTCATCCTCGCTTTCGATTTCTATCCGTTTTAATGCGGAATGCGTCGTTTCGTTGTTTGTACGCCTTCTTCACTCCTAACATTGAAGTTATGTATAAGGAATGCTCACTTAATCAAATCGACGACACCATAACTTCCTTCTCCTAGAGTTCGAACAACTTCGTAGAAGCCCGCGCCTTTTGACGTATTTGCCAGTGTCTAGAAGGCGAGCTAAATCGAGAAAAACAAAAGAAAGCGTGTTCAATTATTGCAAACGTTCTTGAAATGAAATGCAAAGTTCGAAAAATATCGCAGGCTGTTTGACTTGATCGAAGAGCCGTCGCCGCACACTTTCGTCTACAGTATATGCGGAAAGTGTGACTTTGTGTGATCGGCTTTTTATTCCTTCCCCGGAAGAAGAATTTTCCCTGCTTATGATGTGAGCATGACCGAAAACACTACTTCCACCAATCATTCGTGTCCTTCTTAGAAATAGACGGCAAATAGCCTAAAGCGTTAATCTCGAAGTAAAGCCACACGTGCCAACTGGGCAATTTCCTGGTCGCCGCGAACGTCAAGCACAGCGAGATGTAGAGGAAAAAGCACGAGAGCTGAAAACGAGGTTGACGCCTGAAATGTGTTTTTGATTATGTAAAGCACACGCTCCTTCCCAGTGGACTTTGAAAGGGCGCTACTGCTACAGTTTCATCGTCAAATGTTGCAAGAGATATGTTGTGTCCCCAACACAACGACGCATACTTGTCAGAAGTTTATTACTTGAACAAGATAGCAAAAGAAGATAAGCAACGAGGAAGTGGGGAAAGAAGGCGACCGCTCGAGGCGGAAGGAAACCGAAGTCTGACGTGCCAAGGCAAGAGGCATATTGCTGCTCTCTTGCATAGAAGCTTGCATTGCGACGAATGATGGCGCGTTTTTCGACTCAGACGATGCTCTATGGGTCAACACCAACATCGTCGATGGTTCTACGAATCGGACGCTTCTTCATTTCTCTTTCTTCCACTTCAACACGGAACATTTGTTTATTCCACAAGTGAATCTTCACATTTATCTACCTTCAAGGTTGTCATCCGATTATTCAACCGACGTAAATGCTCTCCTGACAACAATTGCCAACGCTCCAGAACTGGAAGTCTTTCTGCTTCAAGATGGTTCGAAAAGCGAAAAACGGCCCACGGAGTATCGCCTGGATTTTAAAAGCGACAGTCTCAACAAGCTGGAATTCTTCCACGCAATGTTTGAATTATTCAAAACTTGGTCGAAACGTGGATACAATGAGTTTAATGTCGAAGATGGTGAGGTGGACCTCTGCGAAGCGTTGATTCAAGCTCTCATCGATTACAAAATCAAAATCAACGAGTCGCGGCTGATTTATCGCCGTTATCCCGAACAAGCCCAGCTGCTCAACTTTCTTCACGCTACTCAAAGCATTGTTTTTGGTTTGCGGTCAGCCAATTTCTCGGCGCCACCGTTGAAACTCGACGATGACTTCTTCAAAGACCCGATTGTCAGTTCGCTGAGTCAATTGCAGTTGCCGTCCGTGGAGGCAAGTATAACTGATGCTACTCTTGGAGAGTTGACCGCCCTCGATTTACGACTCGCGTCAGCGCCGTTGATCACGAAGAGCGGCATCCGAGCGTGGGTGGAGTCGAGGCTAAATTTCGGTGATAATGGTGGTTCCGGCTGGATTATGGCCATGAAATTCACCTTCAAACCCGATGTCGAGATTATTGCTGGGCTGAACTACACAGATAATGGAACGGACAGTTGGTTGATCGAAACGGAGAAGAATGCTCAGCATCAAGTCGCCAATTTCGTCATCGGCGATGGGGCAAACTCGCATTTTACAATCGCCCTGAACTCTATTCTTCGTCTGTTCAATGCAAGAACGCTTTGATCAATTTCTTCCTCGTTTCCGCTTGCGTTTGTTGGGTTTGAACTTTCCCGCAATGAAATTTATGCCCTTGCTCGCCTCGGGAACAAACCGAGGGAAACGGTCGCCATACTAATCATCTGCGTGCTTCTGAGAAGTGCACAGCAACTAACCTAGTCAAGCTCGACCCCTTGTTAAATGGGCAATTTTTCTCGTCATCGTCGACAGCCATAAAGACGAAAAACTGCGGCAAATGAAAAACTAGATTTCACGCGTTCTCGACTTACAATTAGATAGAAGCAGACTTTGCTCTCAACTGCAATCTTGTTTTCAACCGCATTCCATTGCTTCTCTTCACTGGCGCAATGTTGGAACTGCTTTTCCTGCTCTTCGTCTTCGTCGCCGGTGGAAACGGTGTCTTCCTTGACTCCGAGTATCCTATGCGCGTCGATGTCTCTGTTACGGAAAAGAACGAGAGTCTGCTTGACTTCTTTCTCCAGCACTATTTCACGGACAATAAGCGACTGCCTGTGGTCACTGTCAAGCTGCAACTTGTCACAGCGTTTTCACCAAATTTCACCCTGAATCGAAGCGTTGCATTTATGAAGAACATGACTACTGGTGGAGAACTTCGAGTCACTCTGCTGCAAAACGGAACCGAAAACGGCGACGAAACGTCAGAATACCACTTTGAAGCTAAAAAGGAAGGCTTGGTGAAGCTGGAGCTCTTTCATGCAGTTATCGACCTCTTCTCAACGTGGAACAAACGCGGTTACGATGTGGCATGCGTCATGGACGGAGACGCTGATTTCTGCGAAGCCCTGATTCAAGCGCTGATCGATTACAAGATCACAATCAACGATTCGACAATCGTTTATCGTCGAAAACCCGAACAAGCCCAGCTTCTCCGATACTCCAACGCTACGAATACTGTGAATCTTTGCCTTGAAGCGTCAAACGTTTCTGTTCCTTTGTTACAACTTGACGATACCTTCTTCAGCGATCCGGCTGTGAAGAAATTTCAACAAATGGACATGTCATGGGTAGAGGCGAACTTGAGCGACGCCACTCTTGCCCAGCTGGAGGCAATTCAGATGTTATTCAATTCTGCGCCGCTGATAACACAGCGTGGCATTCGAGCTTGGGTGAATGCAGCAAATGCAGACTGCACGATGTTTATAACGTTTTTCTCGTCTGCCTCTCGGTGCTTTTCTGTCTGGATAATTCTGCCAACAGTGCTGAAAATCTGGTGATCATAGTCTCACAATGTCTCATTTGTAAAAAGAGCTCCTTTGTTCCCTATTACATTTTGATCTCGATTACGTCCATTTTGATTTTTTATGAGTTCAAAAACATGCATTTTGTGAAACGAGCTTCAGAGAAGGTGAACAATGGTGTGATTTCAGTAACAAAATCTTGCTCAAAAACACTGTGGAAACGAGGCCATGGGTAAGGGAGCGCCTTGCACGTTGGTCGACGTTTGGCTTCTTGTTGTGGGTGCCACGGCATGACCGCGAATCTTAAAGTTGAGGAACTGTCGATAGGGACGATAGAAGTAGAAACATGCGCACGTGTTCACAAAGGGGAGGTAGTTGTGGAAAACGGGAATGAGTGGGGCGAGGATGCCAAAGTCACTTCCGATGAAGAGTCCAAGTGCCGATATGATGACTGGAAGATGGAGAAGGAGGAATGGAGCCAGAGCCTGAAGGTGAACGTTTTCTTTGGTCTTTGTGAAAGCAGTGACAAAAACCTGCACGAGAAGTCCACGCGAGAGATTTAGCTGCATAACTCGAGTCTTTGGTTGAAACACTTTCGCATTTCGTCGCAAGAAGCGCAATGTTTGAATGGAGCAAAACACGAAGGTTAAGTGTGAGACGCCAAAGACGAAGCACATCGACACGAGAAAGGCGGCGTGCACAGGCTCTCGCTGAGAAAATTTACTTATCTTCAAACAGCTTACCACGGAACCGCCGAAGTAGATCGGGTTGAAGTCTAAATGCCCTACTACCGACTCAATAAGCTGAACAGTTGCTGTGTTGTTAACAGATGGCGATACATTGAGGTAGAGCATCACGTTCACAGGAATACAGACGAAAGCGCAGCCAAGAGAAATCCATAACACTAGATGTTTATGTGAGCTCTTTGACCAGTCTCTGACGAGAATGAAGTAGCGAAACGCGTAAGTGGCGGGCACAATAAGCGACGACAAGCAGAACGCATTCAAATAGGCGTAAGCAGTTAGCATTGCAACCCAGCGGGAAAAGTAAACCACCGGCCCTGCTGGGAAGAGGATGATCGTCGTGCGGCTGATGATATTGGTCTAGAATGAGAAACAAGAAACCCTTGATCATGAGCAGTGCGAACCTGATGAATAAGTGCTGTCAAGCCACCGTAAACAGCGTCGACGAGGGCGTTTGCAGCAAAGAAGAAGCGATAGACAACCCAAACACCGTCCTCGTCACGATGAAAGATAAACGCATAGAGCAAGACGGAATTCAGAATCATTGTGGTGATGCCACAGATGGTGTCATTCCAGTGGATGAACTCGAGAAGCATTTTTCAATGACGAATTATGAACAGAGGCGTATGTAAAGAGGGAATTGTTTTTTTCGTCTAGCCCAATACAAAGCGTGCTTGTGTGAATAAACAGAAAGGGCAAAAATATTGTATGCGTGGGCTTCCGTTCGCTTGGATGTAAAAGTCGGATTGTCTGGGGGGTGCGCACCTCGAACGCGCATGACGTCTTTCTCGAATGCCGTAGAGATGTGTATCGCATCGAACTTGCCAAAAAAAAGCGTTCAAACTCAAGACAACCGAGCAAACTCGAAATTTCTGTTCTCTTACAACGACGAATATGCCGTTGCATCTAAAAGGGTTCCCACATGATTTTCACGCTCTGCGACTGTGCAGACTTTCTCACTCTGACCTAAGGACCAATCGGATGGTCGCCGATCTCATCGGGTCAACTCTCGAGAGCCATTGATTGCGACCTTCACGATCAACCATACGACGCGCATCTTTCTCTCGCTGTTTAACCCGCGCAAACTGTTTCCAGTGTCTTGATTGCTATTTATACACTGAATTCGCTCTGAAATCCTTTAGTATACAGAATATCGTTTTCAATTTGGGACATTGTCACATTGCATCTCGATTTTGAACCGGATGAAACTTTTTTCAAAACTGCTTAGCACATCTTGAAGCTCTTGAAACCGGCTTTCTAATGCGTTATAGTGGGGTCGGTGAAAGTCAAGAAACTTTGAAGAAATGCCGGCCTCGAAAACGGTCAAAAATTGGCCTCAAATGGGTGCCAGAAAAAAAACGCGTTTCAATATTTTCGTGCACTCTATAGCAGGTTTTGTAGCGCAAATCGAGCTGATTCAGATGCACTATTGAAATCCCAACAGAAGCTAAGAAATCACTGAGAAAAATAGCTTTAGAAAGAGGAAAAAACGTCGATCATTTCGCGTTTTTGAAATTCTGCTTCGATATAAAAACATTGATTTCTCGAACACCAGGCCGCCGATTTCGCCGCTCTAAAGCGCATTCAGTAGCGGACCATGTGGCCCGCCCGTCGGGCTTCGAAGCGTCGTAAAAGGTTGAAAGCATGGCTGCAATGAAATTTTTCAAAGTGCCTACTTTTTTCGTTTTGTCCCATGGCGTAATTGTTCAAAAAGGCTAATTTCGACGAAGTCTCAAGCATTTTCACACCAGGCCGACGCCTGAAAGCGGTCGCGCGCTTTAGCTTAAACAGGTCTGTTAGTCAAAAGAGAGCAGAGGCTTCACCGTCGCAAGCCAGTGAAGAATTTTGGGACATACTTGCAAAGTTATCTCGATTTTGAACACCAAGAAAAATTTTGGAAGACAAAAGAGGCTTCAGCTTTGTTAGTCGCAGAGAGAGCGTTGCCTTTGTTAGACAAAAGGAGGCTTCAGCCTTGTTAGTCGCAGAGGGAGCCGTGGCCTTTGCTAAACAGAAAGAGGCTTCAGCCTTGTTAGTCGCAGAGGAAGCCGTGGCCTTTGTTAGACAAGCGGAGGCTTCAGCCTTGTTAGTCGCAGAGGAAGCCGTGGCCTTTGTTAGTCAAACGGAGGCTTCAGCTTTGTTAGTCGTAGAGCAAGCCACGGACTTTGTTAGACAAAAGGAGGCTTCAGCCTTGTTAGTCGTAGAGGGAGCCGTGGCCTTCGTTAGACAAGCGGAGGCTTCAGCCTTGTTAGTCGCAGAGGATGCCGTGGCCTTTGTTAGTCCAACGGAGGCTTCAGCTTTGTTAGTCGTAGAGCAAGCCATGGACTTTGTTCGACAAAAGGAGGCTTCAGCCTTGTTAGTCGCAGAGGGAGCCGTGGCCTTTGTTAGACAAGCGGAGGCTTCAGCTTTGTTAGTCGTAGAGGGAGGGAGCCGTGGCCTTTGTTAGACAAGCGGAGGCTTCAGCCTTGTTAGTCGCAGAGGAAGCTATGGCCTTTGTTAG
>JAQIXL010003522.1:0-10194 GCA_034700245.1 Poikilolaimus oxycercus
GAGCTGACAAGACTCAGGATCCAATATCCGACCTACGAGCTCTGGGTAACGGGGCATTCGCTTGGCGCCGCCATCGCCTCGCTCTTTGCTGAAATGGCCGTTATCAAGGTTTGACTTTAAAAATATTCGCTAAAAGATCGAGTTCAGGATCTGTGGAAGGGGGAAAACATCAAGTTGGTCACTCTTGGACAGCCACGTACGGGTGACATCGTCTACGCTCAGAACCACGACGCCAAGGTTTGAATAAGCGCCAGACGACAAAGTCATTCAGCTTCCATATTCGTATCGAGTGATCCATGCCCACGACAACGTGCCCCATATTCCACCTAAGATGGGCGACGACATCCTCTTCCATCATCGATATGAAGTCTGGTACGTCTGCTTGTTCCCTCAATCGGATTCAGAAGAGAAGGACTTTTTGAAAGCAAGATCTGGCAAAGTGAAGATCAGATTTTCGACTCATTCTAGGTACAACAACGACATGAAGGTCGGCGACCCTTATGTGATCTGCAATCGGCCGGATGACGACAGCTGCTCGAACACGGAGCTCGACCTAGCAGGCGAAGACCATGACATCTACTTTTATGACATCGATGATTGCTGCAGGAAAGGTTGCCCGCCGCAATAAATTCCTCTTCATTACATCGTCTGCTGTGTATAAAAATGTTAGAAGTCACATGCAAATCCGAAACACCCAGACGTTTGCCGCGTTTACCAATTCAGTTTCTGTTGGCAACCATGGTCACATCTCATGGGCATTGAGTATTCGAATGAACCAGCTCAAAAACACATTGTGATTCTTGTGTTTGAGTAACTTCGTTGATGCCAACGTCACCCTTTTTATCGCTTCTCCTCGGGAAGGAGAAGCCAGCCAGCCATTGCACGTTGCAAACATGCCGCCATCGTCGATTCTTTCGCTGGAGGGATCATTATGCTAGAGAACTCGTCGTCGATGACAATGCCGAAAATATCAAGCATTTATCGTGTTGGCATCAATTATAGAAAGCGCAGTAACAGCGATAATACTCGAGTCCAGAAGGAAACTTTTGTTTGACGCATTTGAAAAGATTTGCATAGCGTTGAATGTCCTCATTAGCGCTTATGAGTGGGCAGAGATCTTGACAGTCCACCAAGTAATCATAATTTCGGTTGCCGGCATCGCGTAAGTGGGAATGACGGAAGTGAGAATGAAAATAACCATTACAAACAGTGAAGCACGCGTCATGTTAAAGGCGAGCAAATGGGAAAGATGCCAATGGCAAGGCAAGGCAGAGTCAACACTTTCGGCGTGAAGGTTTCCAATACTTGGTAGTCCCGACAAAGAGAATTTTTCAAATAGTCGTATTGCTTGCCGAGTTTCGTCGTGTGCCCACGTTGGCTTCACATTCTTACTTTATGGAAGCCTTCAAGATAAGTCGCCCGCAGTAACTCTGAGAGTTTCAGCAATCTTCATCGTTTACTGCCCAAAAGTACTGAAAAGAATTTATTGCATGCGCTAAAGCAATTGCTAATCATGAAGGATATTAGAGCCGAAACGACAGACGAGTGAGACACCAATTTGTGCAGCGATGACCAGTCCGATTATCACAAACATGGTCGTTTGCACTTTTTGGCGGGCGGCATACTGAAACATAAAAAAAATGGCATGGAATTCGTTTGAAAGCAGACCTGCGGAGAGACAAGTTTGTTGTAGCGGCACTTGCATGCAAACCCTTCTTCGGATCCAATTTCGTGGATTTGGTACACATTGTCTACCTTCAACAAAAATTTGCCAATTTCAACTATTGAGAGCGAACGAAAGAAGAGCTTACACAGCTGCGAGCAGCGTTGACGATGTTTTCCGAGGGTTGTTTCTCTAAAATCATGTCCAACTCGTTGTTCTTTCGAACGCGTTGCCTGCCAGCCGCTTCGAAAAGCGGTTGAAGTACAACCTGCAAGTACCATATTGACCAGTTTTCAGATATGCAAAGCTGTGCTGTACTACTCGAACCTTGTAGTCAACTGGGAAAATGCCGAATTTCTTGCGGTGCTGGACTGCCACCACGCATGGCACGTTCAACGGTGTGGCTAGGCCGACATAAACTGCCGAACGTTTGTAGAGCCAAAGCAAAGCAGCCAATAGTAAATTCAACCAAGAGCCCGTAATAAACGCTAAAATGACTGAGAAGCCGAAGAAAGCTACGAAAAATGCGTTGATGAACTTAAACAGTCGAACAAAAATTCTGAAATATTGTAATTCCCCACATTTCGTCCGATGCCCTCATATTCGATAATATCGCCTTCGTCTAGGATCGGAACGATGTCTTGGACTTTCATAAAATTCGTGCGCATTGGTTTGATACAGGGTTGTGGCAATAAACGGTCGGTGACGTCCGCCAGCGTTGCGCTCACTGAATAGTTGCGCATCTCATGGCTCACTTTCACCTTGCAAATACGGAAAACGAGGATCATAGAGAATATCAAGAGCGGTGGGGCGTCTGACTGCCTTTTCAACCATCAACGAAATTAGTAGTCGTTGATTTGGGCTCTGCTCCAGTACAGCCGGGTATTGTATGGCGTTCGAAAGCTCAATGATGAGATGGCAAAAA
Organism: Poikilolaimus oxycercus; assembly: GCA_034700245.1. Classification (NCBI taxonomy): domain Eukaryota; kingdom Metazoa; phylum Nematoda; class Chromadorea; order Rhabditida; family Rhabditidae; genus Poikilolaimus; species Poikilolaimus oxycercus. Next base: position 2,589 of record JAQIXL010003522.1, read on the forward strand.
TGTATGCGAACTTTGGCAAACTTGAACGTCTCAGCTTCGAGATAAGGATGATTTGAATATTCACCGCCCTCGGATTGGTAATCATCGTGTGTCGACAAGAGCAGCTCAAAAGCAACGATCCCAAGACTGTTGAATCGGTTTTAAAGTTTGCGCATTTCACTGTGCCTGTAAATATCCACGAGATTCGTGTAATCATTGGTCGCGAGTTCGGGAGCCATATAGCGTTCCGTTCCCTTGTGAGCGCTAAGATTGACGCGCTGCCTCTCCGTGGCGAGTCCAAAATCGCCTATCTTCGCTGCATTTTTGGTTAGCAAGATGTTATCCTAAGAATTGAAATATTATAGACTACTTTCAAAATACCGGCTTGATGTCGCGGTGAATGAACTCTTTTTGGTGGAGATAGTCCATTCCACGCAGCACATCTCTTATGACGATCCACGCTTTTGATTCTCTTTGAGCGAACTTCCGTTTTGCTATCGCTTTCTTCAACGATCCGGCGTCCATATATTCCATTTGTAAGCAAAGAAAGCGTGCACTTGCTGTCTGATCCATTATGAAGGTCATCGGACTTGAGCAAAACAACCTCTTCATTCCAGAAAGCGATTGCGGTAACAATATTTGGATGTCGGAGCTTGAACAGCGTTTCAGCCTCTCGCAACGGTCTACCATCATCTTCAGCGGACAGTTCAACTACTTTGACTGCATAAGATGCGTCAGAAAATTTGTCCCTTAAAGTAGGCGCAATTTTTTGTCGATCAATGGCACTTTTTATGTATTAGCTGCTTACTTGCATAGAAACACGCGTCCAAACGACCCCTCGCCAAGAATCTTGGACATTTCCAAGTTCACCTCAGCGAACTTTTCCAATGGAAAAGGCACTAAAACAGTCCATGATTAAATCAAAAAATTCATAGCAAAACGACAAGCTGAGTATTCACTCAAGATATTGTCGATCAACGGCACTTTAAAAAATGAACTTCTTACTTTTAGTTGAAATTCGCTGAAGCCAACGCTTTACAGCCAACGCGTTACAACCAACGAGACGCAGAGAGTCGGTCACACCTCTCGTTAGAATAAGCGTTAACTGATAGCACGAGCCTCACAATCAGTATCCATAAAGGCCCTCAGATACCCATCAAGGCCTCCCATTTCCAATCGCTGCACGTCAATGGCCTCCTCTTCGGCAGGTAAGTTCCCAATTCTTGTGGCCATTTTTGCAGACATTCAATTATTGGAAATCTATCGCCTTGGAGAAACTCTCATCGTTCTAGAGAAGATTGGCCAAGGGGGGTATGGGACGATCTTCAAGTGCAAGTAAGCTGCGGCAATAGATGACTCGTCGATTCAGAGACTGCGAAAGCAAAACTGTTTACGCCGTGAAGTTGATCCGTTTCACAGAGGAACAAAAAGGAAATCGTCTCAAGGAAGTCGAAATCATGCACGCCGCGCTTCATGCGAACATCGTTAGAGCGCATGAACACTGGATCGAGAAAGTGAGTTATAGGTTCTTGACATCATAAAATCTCACTGTCAGGTAGAAAATGAAAATAATTTATGCATTCAAATGGAATATATGGCTGGTGGATCACTGCGCACCGCCATTACCAGTCATATTTTTGCTGGAAATGAAACGCTCGTTTGGTCGATACTTCGGGACGTTCTTCGCGGACTGGAGTATCTTCACAGCAACAGGTGGATACATCGCGATATCAAACCAGTTAGCATTGACGATTAAATGAAATCAAAACCATTTGAGGATAACATTTTGCTCACAGAAGATTTTACGGCCAAACTGGCCGATTTTGGTCTAACCACCGAAGAACGTCTAACCACCGACAAGTCTAAGCTCACATATGACGTCGGAACGGACGTGTACAAGGCTCCAGAGCTTTTTTCAGGCATCTACGATACAAAGGCATCTACGATACAATCGACATTTACAGGTACCCTCTGGTCATAGACGGGCTTAAAATAATCTCTCATTGTCAGTCTGGGAATTGTTACCTATGAACTCTTCCTAGCGGCTCACAGATCCGTTGATGATCCATGGACAGAAGTTCTTGATGCGGCGGCGCTTCGTTTCTCAAAGGTCTGAATAAGTTCTACTAGCATCCTCATCACAATTAGAGTGTTTTCGTGTTTCCCGAAATCCTCGAGCAGCATCCAAACCAACGAATACTCATTTCCTTGATGGTTGCCGCGAATGCTAGCGATCGCCCGTCTGCTGCGGGTCTGCTGGCTGATCGTCGATTTCCAATGTTGTCAGGCATGTCACGATGTGTCGAGTGTCAATTTCTAGGTGTCTCACAAATCGAAATGCAGCCCGGCGTTTCTGAGACTCTTCTGATGGACTCGAAATTTATGAAGGCGAGGAAACTAATACAGTTCTTAAATCCAGGAGATATTGTACAATTTCAAGAAAATTTGTTCTTGAGGGTAGTGTTTTAACATCTTACTAATTATTCTGGCCATTTTTAGAGCCTCAGATATTTGACTTTCTCCATGTGGCTTTTGCTCGGAGGAATTATTCAACATATTAACCCCGAGCCGGGTCGCTTTGGAAATGGCGAGTTTTGGCACCAGGATTTCGCGATATTTGCCGGTACATCGGATGGAAGTGAAGCCAGCGTCATCAGTATCAAACATGTTCGGACGGGCATGTGGCACAGCCTGCGTACCAAAATAATTGTAAGTGGGTTTAGTGAGCATCAACGAGACTGGAGTTGGAGCAAACAATGCAATCCACAGGTTAAAATCAAATTTCAGGTTTATGAAAAGTTCCTCGTTGTGGCAGCGAGAGGTCCGAAAATGCAATATGCTAGACATGCGCGAGAAGCCGGCTTTACCGGAGGCGATTATATCAAAGGCTAAGCGGCTTGTATGCATTCTTTTTTCATTGTGAATGTTCAGGTTGGAAAACAAATAATCGATCCAACCACAAGTCGTGACTTTGCAATTCACTGCCGTTACGCGGGAGATAAGAGAATGCAGGGTATTTCCTCTTTATCTCCTGGTGCAAACCTCTTTCAACCAATTGTGAGTGAAACAGAAAGACTTTCTAATGACAATTATGCCAATCGATCGAATAACGCATAATTGTAGACGCCAAATAAGAATCGAAGCCGGCTAGTTGTCATCATAACTGTTGCCTTATTCGTGCTGCACACTATAAGCTCGGTGATGTACAATCCGGATGGAGATGCTTTCTGTCATCGCCATGGACTGAAGGCGAATGTATCAGTCACGAGTTCAAGTGCTTCAACACTGAGTGTAACCCTAGCTGTTCACACCCAACCCGTATGCTTTTTTTTACTAAATGAACATTCGTTCACTCGTCCTCAGTTCACTGGTACTGCAACTAGCACGTCACGGTCAAAACGAACGACACCGGCAGAGGAGCTGACTTTTGACGACGCCTTGGATAGATTTCTTGCTGGTGTTGTCATATTCCTATCCCTTCTCGGAATAACGACCCTCGGTAGATTTTTAGTTACTTGTTGCATTCGACTCTTTGATTCTTGATGACTACTGAATAAAGAAAGTTTCGGGGCGATACCACGATAAGTAGCGACGTCCGTTCGTGAGCACATCTCTCACGCTAAAACGCAACTTGGAGGTCAACATACAGAAGTGCGACGACCACTGATCGATTCACTTCTGACAGGACTACAAGCGTCTATGCCGACATAACCGCGCCTCGCGTTGCCGACCGTTCTAAAATGGGGAAGTGTTTATTAAAATTCCGTCGGTATTCTTAGGCAATAACAAGCTCTCGCTGAGAGGATCGTCGTCTCTGTCGCTTCTCCTTTTAAATGTGAATAAATTTTGTTGCTTAGAAGCCAAGGTTTAAGATGAAGCTCTTCCAGACGCTCCTTCATGTGTGTGCCATCTTGCTCTGCCTAATAAACTGCGGTGAAGCAACTTATCGGCATCTTTGTAGGCTAAACAACGATGATTGTAGCGTCGGACAGTATTGTTGTCGCGCTCGCGATAAACCTGTCAACATATGCGTTTGGGATCGTCGATATTGTGAGCCTGAGTGAGCTGAATGAGTTCATGAGATAAAGAATGGAAAGCTCACTTGTTTGTAAAAAAAAAGTGAGAACGAGATTGTAAGCTGTTTACACCCGAGACTTCCTCGGGCGTCAAGATGTTCTGTATGAGTTGGTCCGTAACGGAGACTCAGGCTCTACTCAATCTTTATCTAGACGGATACTGTGACAAAGGGAACCTAAGAAGGAAGAGGAGAGGGAGACTGGAGACGGGGGAAGAAAGAAGGCCTCTCAGCCGGCCACTCCCTCCGCCGCGCTCTGACTTGTCTTATCTGTCCTCCTCCTCTCCTCCACGCGCTCACATTATTCTGCCGATCATCTCGAAAGGACAATTTATCACAGGAATTAATTCTGTACATCGTTTGTACTCTGACGAAAAAAAAACGCACGGCAAGAAGAGTAATGCATGTAATTTTCCCCTCTTGGTTGTTATCATAGCATGAGCCGGCATCCATCACAAATTATGGTTCTCCAGACACTCGACTTCCTAATTTGGTAGTCAGCCACCGGGGAGAAAAATGGCCTTGTCGAGTGTGTGTAATTTTTCCGCCTACGGTAACTCACAAGCCGGCGTAATGTCTGCCATGGACGAGATCGCTGCGTGGACGCAAGCTCGTCCCGGTCTCTGGGAAACCAATCTTAGCTTCCACTATGAGCGACCTCGAATCATTACTGTACTCACCGAAACCGTCTCTGTGATCACCATTTTCATCAACATATTCGTCTTGTATTTTTTCAACACGTGGCCACGTGCTTTGGAGCTCGTGAGAGGTGCTTGTGACGTTGTTTGTCTTTGGTTTGGTGTTTATTGTGAAGTAAAGCTCTTTCTTCTCCTGACCGAGAGTTGGAGCATCTTGGGCTTGAGGATTGGAGAAAGAGGGGACACGGGTCCCTCTCGTGCCAAATAGCTCCCGACTCGGCCGTTGGTCCGACGTTGACCACCACAGGGCATGGCAAAACACCTGGGTCCCTCATGTGCGAGAATCGTCGCACTTGACGAGAGTCGGTGCCCCCGATTTGATAGATTTGGAAAATCTTTACCGGTCATATGTTCAACGATTCCCTCGACGCTTTGCTACTGTTCAATGCAATTACCTTGACGGTGGTCGCTGCTTGCCAATGCTTACTTCTCCGGTGACACCTGTCGAGGTTATGAGGACGCTCGAAGCTCCATACACCTGTCAAAGTGTGAACGCTCAAAATCTGTGAAAGATTCGCACTGTCTTCACACACTAAGCGGTGTTGTAGCTCACGATGGTTCACGTCACATTGGACGAACCACGGGAAGTAATTTTTGTTGAAAGAACAGTTTTGTTTTCGATATTATTGCTGTTTCTCTAGCTGTTCATCTCATAGTCTTTCACTCGAAAGACATGCGCATTTATCGATGGCTCCTCCTCAACTACACACGTCGTTCGTCATGCAAATTTCGAGATTTTTTTCACAAATAGATCTCCTGTTTCATCTTCGAGCTCGTTGTTTCCGTTTTGATGACCCCAGTGGTTGTGTTTCCTTACTACGGCGGCTACTTTATGGGCCTCCTGTGGAAGGTTTTTCGGATTCCGGCGCGGCTACAGATGGCAAGTGGACCAAGGGAAATCTTTTCAACCAATTTTAGTCGATATTTTTAGCTTCCGCACTTTTCATGGTGGCTTCCATTTTTCTCACTTTTTACTGGCGTTTTCAAGTAAGTCGAAATGAGTAGAAACGAGTCGCGAAAATTGCCCAATTGCCGGGTTCGACCTTTCGTTTGCAACGACGCGGGCATCCGGGCGTTTCATTCAACATCTTTCTCGGGCTGCCGGCAGAGAAGGGCCGGCTCCGGCTGTCATTTGTCACACGCTTCGTGCACACATATATATTTTTTACGGCGCTGACAAGATCAGTGAAAGCTGGAAAATGTAGTGTGTAGCGAGCGCTGTAACAGCTTTGGATTCTGATGGGGGAATGCTCGTGAAAAGGCATTACGCTGTCAATGGAGAGGGCCACACGGTCGTCTGCCTCACTTTTCACTTCCTCAAGCTTTGAAACCGTTGGAGAAGGTCGCACACCTGCCCGCACGTGTCCGCACCTGCCTTTGCATACTCCCCTGAAAGACCACGAATGCAACTCCTAGTGTGAAGACTAAGGAATGTTCGCAATACATGGAATTGAGACGGTGAATGGACGACTAACGCTAACCCTGCATAGCGAGGCGCCAATGGAGTGTCGAGTGCAGCTCAAGGTTGTGCCCTACTTCGGCTGATTCAATGACCATTCCTAGTGATTCAATGACCATCTTTTGTGCAAAATATAAAGGTGTTCGATGACACTTCTTACACCTGGATCACGTCTGATCATTTAAAATGAATTGTCGATCTCGTTCGAAAGATGCCCAATACGAATCGCGTCTCCCCACACGATTCGACCGGAACTCTTGCATCACTTGATTGTGAAGCAGACGAAAATGATCAAGGACTAGTCGCATGGCGAGAGCGTCTTGAAGCGTTGCAGGCATGTACCGACAATGCACCTAAACAACAAAACGGGGGGCCACTTGCCCACTAGAGCGATCTTTGAACAGACATGAACCCTCTGTACTGGTGAAGCTGATGCCTTATCGCTAGTCATTTCTAGAAGAATGCAATGCGGCTGATGAGAGCATTTTCCAACCCCGTAAAACCTCTCGGCTACCGCTTTGACAAATCCTCTTGTTAAAAGAATCGGTATAGTTGTAGGAATGCTTCTTCTCCTCTTTTTTGTGACTTCTACGTGGGCATTGGACTGCACGACATTGAAGAGCTGTGAGACGTGCGCCGGTCAGAGCCAAGGCTTCCTCGTCTGCAAGTGAGTTCTTTCTGACAAAAATCACGAGGCTCAGTTGGTGTGTAGCTTCGAATTCTTGCGTGGATCGAGGTGCCGGCCAATGCCAACACACGGATGTCATCGAGGCAAGGAGAAATCGTGCTTGAAATGTGCAGATTGCCTACGACTGCCCAAAGGACCCACAGCCGGGCTTTGAATACAACGAAACGTTTGCTCGCACCCACGCTCTTCCACTCAGTGCCGCCGCCTACGAGGATGATCCTGTCAAGTGCATGACGTTGGCGTTTCTTTTCTTTTCTTGACGAATGACTTTAGCACAGCGAAAACAGGAGTAAAAATCACGAAGCGAATCGAGCTGGTCTGCGATGTTTTCAACGACACTTGCGTGGCCTTTATGGGAGTCCACGAAGCCGAAAAGGCTATCGTTCTCGGTTTCTTCTCACTTAAACAACTGAACCTTCTTTTTAGTAGCACGCGGCTCTCAAACCGACGATCAGATACTAGATCAAATCATTGAGACGTTTGAGTGAGTTGTTCAAACCGAAAAGACGACCCTTTTAAAGTCAGAACAAAGACTTTGTTGGTGGCGGCAAAGTGCAAGAATACTTCTACAACGCCTTCGACTTGCTCTGGAACGCCGGTGTGCAGGACGAGCTGACAAGACTCAGGATACAATATCCGACCTACGAGCTGTGGGTAACGGGGCATTCGCTTGGCGCCGCCATCGCTTCGCTCTTCGCTGAAATGGC
>JAQIXL010003523.1:0-10191 GCA_034700245.1 Poikilolaimus oxycercus
TAAATCTCCCATTTCATTTTTTGGGTGGCTACAGCCTCTTCGATGGGTCTTTGATTCTTACAGAGAAGGCGTGTTAAGGAAATGATACCAGTTCCCCACAAAAGAGGCGTGTTGACTTCTCCCAAGGAGTCAAACGAATCGTCGACAAGTTAAAGAGGGAACCGTGAATACACCAAAAACGTGAGCCGTCTCGGTGCTTTCACTTTGTTTGCTGACTAGTCAGGGCAAAAAAAGGACACGAAAGGCAACCCCATTTACTCCCTGACTTTTTCGCAAAAGCCCCAAACTCACCAGACTGCGCTCGCATTTGTGATAGATGTTGAGCTTCGGGTCCATGGTGGTGATGTCTTTTGTGGTACCTTGGAGCTGGAAGCGACCCTGCGAGTCGGTCGTGCCTTGTTGAAGAAGGGTGTCGAGGCCGACTGAAAATGCTCACAATCATAACCAGAGCATTTGTGAGGGACTGACGCTTATAGCAGTACGGCAAAACATTCCTTCGAGCTTCACTTCAAACGAGAAAGACTCACCGTTGTCATCGTATAGCTTGACTTTAACGTTGGCTGCCGGGGCGTTGTTGCACATGAGGACGCCCGTCACTCCAGCCGATTGTTGCCTTCCCACGCCGAGGAGAGCCAGAGAGGAGCCCACAAAGAAGAAGACCGTGAGGTAATGGAGCAGCATCTTCAAGCGGACTACAGTAAGCAGAACTTCAAGCCGATTTCCAAGCTCCTTTGTGAACAATTTAGAGATTGAGGATAGTAACGAAATTGGCCGGTAGTTTGAAATTTCAGTCTCATCGCCACTTTTGTACAACAAGACTGTTTTGGCGTCAGGCAAACCAGCCGGTATTTCGTTGTCAAGACAGGCGTTGAATAGTCGGGCCAGGGGTGACGCCAGAAGATCTTTGCAATGCTTCATCGCCGTCGAAGTAACTCTGTCGTTCCCTGGTGCAGTGCCTGCTTTAGTCCTCTGCAGTGCGAAAATAACTTCATCCGGCAAAATTTCTGGCAAAAGTTCTCGGGATCTACGTAAGTGGACATTATGAACATGTCTGGATTTGTATAGTTTCTCGTAGTAATCTCGAACAACTTCTTTCATTTCTCTTTTAGATGTTGCTGTTTCACCGTTTGATTTGTTCAGATGAAGGAATCTTCTTTTGCTCGTTCTTGTCCGCTCTTGAATTTTTCTCAGACCTTTTCCTCTGAAAATGGCTTTGTCGATTTCACGTTCCTGTCGTTGGTCAATATCGATTTTCCAACTGCTTCGGATTGCCTTGTTGATAGCGGTTAGCTCGACACGTTCAGGGCCTTCTGCATCGAGTCTTAGCTCTCGCCGACGAGCCAACAATTTTCGCGTCCTATCTGAAATTCTGGGTATCTCAGGAATTTCTGTCTCGGCAATTTGGGTCGAAGTTCGCATGGTTTTGACGATTTCTTGATAGAGCTCGCTGGGGCGACCGTTCAGGTGGGGAGTCTGAAGTTGTTCTGAAACTGCAAATCGTAATAGTGGAACGTTAATTTGCATTTGTTTATTCAACTTCACTTTGGTAGGTCTGCTAGATCTTGTAGGAATGCATACAGTCGCCCTAACCATTCGATGGTCTGTATTGAATGCAAATTTACTTACCACGGAGCAGTCCTTGACCAGCAGCTTACGCGGTGCCACGACATAATCTATTGTGTTTTTTGTCTGCCCGTTGGGGGCAATCCAAGTCCATCTACGGGTAGATGGCTTTTGGAAAAACCCGTTTAGAATTCTAAGGCGGTTTTCTTCGCACAATTCGACTAGGGTTTGACCGTTCTGATTTCGTTTTCCCGATCCGAACGGGCCAACCGACGATTCCCCATCTATCCGAGAGCCAACCTGACAGTTGAAGTCACCGGCTAAGATCCTGTGGTAGCGAGAAGGGCGTGTTGGGCATCGTAGCCGAAGGGCATCACGAACGTCACTGATGTAGGCCTCATAGTCAACTCCTGATGCGGCTGCCGGCGCATAGCAGGCAATTATACCCACTAGTGTCGTTTTACTGATCTTTATGTCAAGAATCGCCAATCTAGGGGAAATTTCGGTAAAATTCTCAACCCTATTAGCCCAGGAACTCCTTACAAGAAACCCTACACCTCCTGCTCGATTAGGTAACCGGCCTGTATGGTAGATATGGTCTCCCGACTGTAGTTGTAGAGAAGATGGCGTTGCCCGTCTGATTTCCGTGAGAACAATGATGTCAGCTTTTAGTTGTTGCAGCGATTCGTCGAGTTCTTCAAGACAATGACGGCCAGCAAGACCTCGACAATTTAGCGCGGCAACAATTAGCGGAACATACAGTAGTGTCGGTGCGAAAGGCGACATACTTGCAAGCTTTTGCAAGTCAAAACTACGGTAGAATTTCGAATTTTATACGGTAGAAACTACGGTACCCGATTTGGCTCGAATCGAGCAATTTGTGTTTTCTGCGTCTTTTCGTGCGTTTCTTGCTTGTAATAAGTCAAATGCACGGCGCTCTTCACTTTGCGAAGCAAAAAAACCTTCAAAGTTGGCCAAAAAACGCAGTAGAATCGAGCAAATCGAATTTGGCAGCTTTTTATTTGAATCGAGTACCGTAGTTTCTACCGTACTAAATTCGAAATTCTACCGTAGTTTGGACTTGCAAAAGCTTGCAAGTATGTCGCCTTTCGCACCGACACTACTGTACGTGGCCTCAGCGACAATTCACGTCACAAATTCACTGCTGACAATCATCTTTGACAAGGTTGAAGAAACTTTGTGCTTGAGACTTAGCCAGGTTACGCGCCTTTCGTCATCGGCTCGCTCTAAGTACTCGACGGGCGAGATTTTGAGCATTATTACAAGTGACATTCTCGTCTTCGCCAGCTTTTGGTTCGGCATAATCAATTTGGTGTTGCAACCGTTGATGGTGAACGAGTCGCAAAGCGGAAAACTTCCAATTTCAGTTGATTTCCGCCTTTATTGGAATGCATTGGCTCCTTGGTTGGTCTGCCATAGTCGGTCTAATGACTTTGCTTCTTCACATTCCAGTTAGTGTGTTCCTAATATCAAGACGAGCTGCAAACGAGGTTCGTCAAATAAACGACGCACTCTTTCCTTCAGAAGTTGCGAATGAAGGCAAAGTCCGAAAGATTAAAACTACTGAGCGAGGTCTTGAGCGGTATTAGAGTGATTAAGCTCTACGCATGGGAGCAGAGCATGGAGAGAATGCTGGAGGAGATGCGAACTAGAGAGTTGACGTTCCTGCGCCGTTCAAACTTCTACCGATGGATGACCGAAATCGGCTTTCACATGGCTCCATTTTTGGTTTGATTCAAGAACTAGAGAGCGACTGTTTAGTCCTCGTTCACATGCTTCTACTGCTTCACCGTCCTGGCGGATCGACAGCTGACACTTGAAAACACATTTCTTACTCTTCAACTTCTTACAATTGCTCGCGGCTGCTCCTACAACATTCCTCTAATCATCTCGGCTTCAGCAAAATATGTCAACTGTTTATGCCGCATCGATGCGCTTCTTCAAGCGGAGGAAATAATTGATCGCCCTGTTGTTGAAGAAGCAAACGTTGCTGGTATGCCGCTAGGATTGGACCAACAGTATATGCGAACTTAGCTCGTTTCGTCGACTGCTCACTAACTTGGGATGATCCCAGCATCACCAAGGATCACTCAAGAGTGCACTTGAAGCATTTCAGTCTCGAAATTGCACGAGGCTTATTAGTAGCAATTGTGGGCCGCGTTGGCAGTGGAAAGTCTAGCCTTCTTAAAGCCATTCTTGGTTCGCTTTGATTTTTTAATTAGCGAAATTTAAGGCGAAATGAATCTCATCGAAGGCAGCTGTGCTGTTGCACGTGTAAATTTCGGCTATGCCCCTCAGGAAACTTGGATTCAGAACAAGACTCTCAAAGAAAACATTCTCTTTGGCAAAAGTTTCGACGATGAGCTCTATGAGAGAACTCTGACCGCTTGTGCATTGCGGGAAGACTTCAAAATGTTGCCGGCCGGAGACGAAACCGAAATCGGCGAACGAGGCATCAACCTTTCCGGAGGTCAAAAAGCGCGCGTAGCACTGGCTCGAGCCGTTTATCAAGAAGCCGACTTCTACTTATTGGACGATCCACTTTCGGCAGTCGATGTTCATGTTTCCAAGCATCTCTTCGAGGAGGTCTGAGGTTAGAGCGCCGAATAGTTCTTCTAGGTAATCGGAGACAAGGGACTTCTGCAAGTTTGCACGAGAATCCTCGTCACACATTCACTTGCAGATCTTCGAGATGTTGATCGAATTCTTGTGCTTGAAGGTAACGTGGACAAAATTCCGGCATTGTTGGCAATATGTATGTAGGTGGACAAATTGTGGAGGATGGCTCCTTTGATGACTTGGTCAATCGGCAAAATGGACATTTGGCTTCGATGTGGGACAGTTTCACCAACTCGAAGAGGCTGCAAGGGAATCCGGAGAACGCGTGTGAAACGCCAATCTATGAAGTAGACGGAGACATCAACGCAGAAACGGCGTCTACAAATGACGCAGTGACACCTAGCGGAAAGTTGATCGAAGATGAGAAATCTGCTGCTGGCAAGGTCGGCTGAGAAAATCCAAGTATCGGCTTCAGGTTGCCCTCGGAATGTATCTGGTCTACTTGAAAGAGTTTGGCCTGGTCCGTTTTGCTCTGATTATCTGTATTTTAATGACTGCAACTGGTGGTCTCGAGATGTTTTCAAACATTTGGCTGGTACAATGGGGTTCCGCTTCTGGTTCAACGGCCCACAGTCGTTCTTTTGTCTATGGAGCGGCAGGTCTCATCAAATGTAAGTATCACGTGCGTTGCTCTTTATGTTCATAGCGCTGACACTCGTCGGTGCGTGGATAATACTTGCCTACGGTGCTTACAACGCTTCAAAGAAAGCTCACGGGCAAACGCTGCAGGCGGTACTGCTGGCACCAATGCGTTTTTTTGAGTCCACGCCAGTCGGGCGTATTCTCAATCGCTTCAGCAGAGTTCGCCTTTTTTGAACCGAACCGGACTGTCCACTTTAGGACATGAACGATATCGATGAAGGCATTCCGGCCAGCTATCAGCATTGCCTGATGTTGCTCTTCGAAGTGTGGATTGCTCTTTTGGTCATGATCTACTCGTTGCCAACACTCATGTTGGCCGTCATTCCCACAGCTTATTTTGCCTACCGTCTCTCTGACTATTACACCAAGACAGCCGTACAGCTGCAGCGACTTCACGGAAACCAATGGTCCTTCGTTGTCAGCTTCTTTCAGGTTGGCACTCAGAAACGACGCCACAGTTGTTCTCTTAGGATGTATGCCAAGGCGTCTCTACGTTGAGAGCCTTCAAAGCCGTGGAAGCCTATCGTCGCCAGATGTTCCAAGTCGCTGACAACTATGCTTCCGTCGAATATGCAGCGTTTTCTTGCCAGCGTTGGAATCGGGTTTGCCTGAAGACAGAAAGTGAACCTTTTCAGCTCCGAATGGATGTCATAACGCTGGGGTTCACGACAACAGCCATGCTTTCAGCCATTGTTCTAAACAATCAAGGTCTTCTCTCGGCAGCTCGGCTCGGTCTCGTTTGCAACTACGCAATATCGGTTCGTTCTCCGTCTGCCTTTATTCAAAGTGTTTTAGATGCGCGGCTATTTCAGTTCAATTTCGAAGGAATTTAGGAATCTTGAACAGAAAATGGTTTCAGTCGCGCGACTGGAAGAATTCAAGAGCTTGTCCCCCGAGGTTACTTGTTCTCTCTTCCACAGTACTTCGACAAGGCTGCACAGTCAACGGATGAATTAAAAATTTTTGGACGCGTTAGCAGTTGGCCTTCAAGTGGAGAAATCCGCTTTGAAAACGTTTCACTGAAATATCGAACGGATTTGGACTTTGTGCTGCGCAACATAAACCTTCACATAAAGGCGGGTGAACGAATTGGGATCGTTGGCAGAACAGGGGCAGGTCAGTTCAATGTTAATCAGTTTGCCGCAAGGATGAATGTTTTTCAGGAAAAACTTCCCTAACAGCCGCGCTCTTTCGACTTGTCGAACTTGATTCTGGAAGGATTCTCATCGGTGATGTCGACGTGGCCCATTTGGGTCTCGTCGAGTTGCGACGGGCTATGGCTATTATTCCTCAGGACCCAGTGCTCTTTGCTGGTTCTTTTCGAATGAACCTCGACCCATTCAAGGAGTTTGACGATGCCGAAGTCTGGAAAGCTTTAGAAAAGGCGCACATCAGAGTTTGCCAATTGATCATGTAAAGAACCTTCCAGGCTCTTGTGGAGTCTCTGCCTAATGGGCTTGACGAACAAATTCAAGAGGGTGGCTCAAATTTGAGTGTCGGTCAGCGTCAACTTTTGTGTTTGGCTCGAGCCCTCCTTCGTCAACGAACAACTCGAATTCTCATAATGGACGAAGCGACGGCCGGTGACGTTTCTTCTTTACTCGAATAACAACTTCAAACTTTTAGCAGTCGACGCCACTACCGATGCACTCATTCAAGATTCAGTTCGTCGTCACTTCGGGAATCACACGGTCATCACAATCGCTCATCGTCTCACTACTGTTCTCGATTATTCGAGGATCGTCGTCCTGGAAGCCGGACGAGTGGTCGAATTTGACACTCCCGATAGTCTGCTGGCATCTCCATCATCTTCATTAACGTCTCTGTTCCGCCGCATGCGCGGCTCGATTGAGTGATTTTGATGCCCCTATCTATTTGCATTGCTCTTGAAACGCAAAGCAAATATAACACAAACAGATCAAGTCTTTGTAAAGCCTTCGACAGACAACGATCGATCGGTCTTAGATCGGATTCGAAGTAATGCACTCGATTGTCTTGATAAGCAGCGGCGGATCGCCTGCATACCACTCGCCGTCTTTGCAGGTTCCTGTGGATGTCACTCTGTCCTTCGCAGAGTCAAGGAAGATCATTCCGCTTACAGTGATGCTTGCGAACAGATTCTGGCTATGGTCCGGCTGACTAGAATGGCTTTCCTTGATATACCCATAGAGGATACCTGCACTCAACGACGACACTTGTCCTGCACGCGGTCGAATTGTATGTAAAGGTGAGGATGCCGTCCGGAAACATAGAATCAGTCGGAGACTGGGCGAGGCTCGGGCAGCAATCTGATTTCGACATGGGTTTTGTTTGCTTACTCACTGATAGAGGACGAGATTGTGGTGGTGGATGTTGTGCGACGGCGACGACGACGAGTTTCAGTCCCAGGCATAGCGCAAAGAAGGCAGATGAGAAGAAATTTCCAACGTAACGGCATACTACAAAATGAAAAGCATCCGTTTCAATAAACAAAGGGACAAGAAATAATTCGTCGCCTGTTCTCAGCACGCGAGAACAGGCGACGGGTCCATCTCGACCGGCCCGAACTCACACTTCATCAAGAGAGATGAGCCTTCGCTGTTTCAAATACTCACGTAAGGAGATTATCTCTTTGAGTGTTTGGACTCGGAGCAATGGGTCTGGGACAATCGAGCGATCATGTCTGCATTTTTTTGTGATCTATGCTGTCAATGAGTGAATAGAAATTCTGTATTCGTGTGTTTCTGAGAACACGGATTAAGAGAGCGGCATCAAGTAGCAAAAGTAGCAGTCCTTTGTTTCATAAATTTCATCGACAAAGAGCACAACATCGCTTTTCAACGAGAAGCTGCGACGAATAAGACAAATTGAATGGGTGCCAAAAACTGCACGAGCAAATGTGGGACCATCCTGGACAAGAACCGGGTGTACAAGACCGTTAAAGATCTCCTCGATCATTTCTTGCACATCTTCACCCTCAATCGGTAGGCCATAAAAGGCGTCTTGAGGTAAGTCTGGATTGAATTCGCTTCAAAAAGGCATTGATTGTTTTGACCGAAAAGCGATGACTGCCACCAGGGAAGTCTGCGTGGCGCACATTCAACGTCTCCAGAATCGAGTCGGTGAGCGGAAATTTGAACAAAGGATCTTCGGCGGGAAAAAGCTCATCCATCTTCCCTTGCACTTCGATAAACTCTTTTGCTCGCAGAATATGGCTAACCATTAACGGTGGAAAGACGTATTCCGACATCAAATTGAGTCGAATTTTATCGAAGGACAGAGCCGCTAGCGCCTTTAAGAAGTTGATGCTCTTCGCCTCTCTCACTTTCACGGGAAGCACCGATGGTCGTGGCTGCATCATCGCGTTTTCAACAGCATCTGAGCATTCTCTCTCAGTCAAAACTGCTCGGTCTCGGAACCGCAAAGGAAACCTGTTACGTGCCGTTTCACACACGCAGATCTTGTGAAGATGAACGCCTTGAAAGAAGTCTAGAACTGTTTCAATGTCGGCCATGTTCCGTGATGTGACAGTGAGCTTGTGTATTCTGACGTGCCTTCTCAGGGCTGAGAGAAATGTCTCGAGCGCATTCTTGATTGCCGGGAAGTCTTGAGGATTGAGGGGACGGCAATTCCTTGAGCACGATTTCGAGTCCCAGCAAGTTCTGGGACTTTTCGTATTATTAGTCACTGATAGCAATAGCCGCTTTCTCGAGAATCCGAATACATGCTCCTTGATAAGCTCCACTTTGACTTCTCGAGAAGGAGTGGCCCAGTTCTGCTTCGTGACTGGATCATAACC
This sequence comes from Poikilolaimus oxycercus, assembly GCA_034700245.1. Taxonomy (NCBI): domain Eukaryota; kingdom Metazoa; phylum Nematoda; class Chromadorea; order Rhabditida; family Rhabditidae; genus Poikilolaimus; species Poikilolaimus oxycercus. Next base: position 8,624 of record JAQIXL010003523.1, read on the forward strand.
TTCTTCTCTCGTTGCATTGGAAACCTCAACAAATGTTTTCGGAGTGATGAAAATGAAGCGAAGAGGCTCTTCAAATTTTCGAAGCTGCGGGATATTGGCTTTGAGGACGTCTCGATTATGATGACAAGTTCTTTCTAGTCGACATAATTCTCGGACAGGCAGGAATTGAAAAATCGGCAGCAACAGAGAAGTGGGAAGATCCAGAAAGTCCGAATCCTTAGTACTATATAAAGTTGTACACATTGTTACATCCTGACAAAGTTTCTGTAGAGACGTCGTACGAGTCCCAAATGAGTGTTAGTATAGGTAATCGAGGTCGTAGAGAAAGAATATGAAATAAAAAGTGGGGGTCTAAAAGTCAAAAGTGCGGTAACTTACTCCTTCCCCACCCTGACATCCTGACATTGTGACATTGTCGCATTTTCTTCTACAGAGACGTCCTACGAGTCCAAAGTCAGCTTTAGTATAGGTAATCAAGGTCGTAGAGAAAGAATATGAAGTAAAAAGTTGGGGTCTAAAAGTCAAAAGTGCGGTAACCTACTCCTCCCTCCCCCGAATTGGGGCATCCTGACAAAATTTCTACGGAGACGTCGTACGAGTCGAAAGTCAACTTTAGTATAGCTAATCGAGGTCGTAGAGAAAGAATATGAAGTAAAAAATGGGGATCTATGAGGCACAATTTACTCCTCCCTCCCATGACATCCTGACTTCTTGAAGATTATAAATGTGTTTAATGCTTTGTTTATCGGTTTGTGATCAGGAAGGAATATTTTTGTAGTTCTTCGTGCATTTAATTTTTCATTTCGCACCGTCAATGGTGCGTTAACAGTTGAAGTGCTAATAGCTCGTATGGAAGTGCTATTTTTTACTGTTAGGATACCAGTAGACGTTCGCATTCAGTAGTTTTCAACTATGGACGACCAGCAGGACGACCAGCAGGACGACGCTCAACGCCCGCGCCGATCCATCGCTAGAGTGTTCTACGGAGGCCAGGATGAAGAAGGTTTTTTAATGCTTTTATGCACGCGCTATTTTCAGTGAGTAATTCTGCGCGATGGCAGCGAGATCATAGAGCTCGCAATCGAGAAGGACTTCCTCCAAGTTTGTCGATTCATTCACGCGTTCACTGTTTTATTTTTGTTTAGGAGTTCCGTCATCTTCAGATGGTGCCAGAAGGATACGCACTCATAGAGCTCGCCTATTTGGTGAATTATCACCAGGTACGCAAAATTTGAGAAAGTTATAGATTGTTTATCTTTTTCAGTCCGATTTTCCGACTCTCCCAGGGCTACCGAAGCACGAGAACGACGAAAGCAAATGAAACAGCCACTAGGTAAGTTTAGCCCACATACTGTAGCTTATGATTTTAGACTTGTCTCTCCATGACTGTGGCAAGATGGATGTTCCATGTAAATGGTGCTTGGGCCTTTGCTATCCAAAAGAGAAGTGTTGCTGCTGTGCCGATGGCAAGTTCTACATGGTGCCGATTCCTGACCCGCCGAAGTATCTGCTCTGGCTGCTCACCAGCGATGCGAGGAAGGCACGCGAGTTTCGAGAGTCCATCGTTC
>JAQIXL010003524.1:0-10189 GCA_034700245.1 Poikilolaimus oxycercus
AGAAGAAGGTCCCGAGTCCTTAGGGAATAGCGAAATAGAGAAGGTATCGAGTCAGGGAGCCTAAGAGTTGAAAGAAGAAGGTCCCGAGTACCGAATGGTACTGACTGTGAGATGCATGAACTGTGCGCCAAGTCTTAATTATTTTTACAGCTTTTTAAATTAGATCTTCTATCGTCAAGCCATAGTAGATAAGGCTAGTTATATGCGTGATTATCTTAAACTTTAACGACAAATTCAAGGCACGCCGTAAAAATCACTTCGCATAGAAGAAAAGAGCGGAAAAGGCGAAAGAAAAGCAGACGAGGCTCCACGTTTGTTGCACCAACGGCACTTTTGCACAGCGAGTGCTATGTACATAGTCGAAACACCAAAATCTCAGCGAACACACGATTGTCAGATTTTCTTGAGGAACGGGATTGCGCACGAAATCGATCGTTAGCCCCCCCCCCCCCACGTCTCCTCTCTCTCCGGACTATCCTCCCCGCCAGCGAGGTCGGAATTTATGGGGGATTTAGAGGGCTAGGGGCTCGACACTTGGACAGCGCACTCTTCATGTATGTAGAGCCTTTCTTCATGGATGCTAGTAGGGTTGGCTTTTGGGCTATAGTTCGGGGTTATATTGACAGCCGGAATGTTTGAGAGTGTAACTTTTTCACATCCTCCGGGGCTCGAGTTTGTTGGAGTACTCTAGTTTGGCCGAACAATTCTCGATAGTGAAACTCGGGCGGTTGGCCAAAAGCGGTTTCAAACTCTGCAGAACATTCCGGCTGTCAATATAACCCCGGTTGCCCAACCCTAGATGCTAGAATTCAATCTTGTGAAACAGAGACGAAGGCTCAGGATACGTGGCCATCGTCGCCGCTTGCCACCACTGCAGAAGTTGGCGTCGATAGGTACGCGACGAACATGCTTCAGAGCAAGAATTCTCAAAGAAGGCGGCGCCGAACAGAAAAGTCTCTCTCCAGAGGCCGAAGGTGAGCAGCTTACTGTTTGTCTGTTTGGCATTCGTGGTTGTTTTTGAGATGAGTCCCAGTTTATAGCTTTTATTTACTAGAGAGATTAGAAGAATAACAATAAGAGAGAAGAAAGAGACCGAAAACAAAAGAGTCAAATCACGCGAACGTCTTAGAGACAGCTTGAAAATACGTCGAACGACGTCAGCCCAGAAACTCAAAAATAAGCATGTCTTCAAGGTCTCATTTAGGCTTCGCAGCACAAGTCTTTCCAAGCGCAATAACATCGCCGCCCTTGTCGACGACCTGCTTGACGACCTTCTCCCAGCAGTCCACCACTGATGGCCCTCCCGCTAGCTTCACCGCGTCCACGGTCGGGAGCCAAGTTTTGTTGAGGTACGTCTTGACGTAGTAACTTCCCGGATCGGAGAGGATTGATACAATGCTCGTGTGCTTCTTTGCCGTTCCCCTGAAACTCTTCTTTTTTTTGTAATCCCAACTTGTTTTTGTTGGCGTAGTAAAGGGAGGTGATGAAGTTGAGGGCGGTGCTCGCTCCGGCGTTCACGACAACTTTCAATGTGGTCGCTAGGCTATTGAGAACGCGAAGAGCGCCGAAGGTTGCGGCATCGGGAATTTTCGCCACTTCGTGGATGACGGCCGGAACAAGACTTAAAGAAGGCTGTCTTCTCTGAGAACAAGCATGCACCTTGTAGTTTTGCCGTAGATCACCGGGTCTAGATTGTAGCCGTAGCCGATACCTTCCACCCCCGGCGCCTTCCATAAGGCTGTTGCGTTATCTTCTGGTTTCTCGAAACGTGCGTGCTTGACGTAGTCGTAGAAGGCTGAGTACTGCGAGTCGGCAAGAATCACTCGTGTGGGCATCCCGTAGCGCTGAATGTAGCGACCAACGGAAGAGATTGTGCCACCTAGTGACGGTCTTGCTGTTAAAGACTCGGCTACCTGTGCCCGCCGAGTGGACAAAGAAATCGGGGAGAGCGGTCACTTTGAAGTCCTTCTTTAGCTGATCCAATATCTCGTGAAAGACGTTCACTGTTTCGAGAGAGTAGTCGCCGCCTGCAAAGATCCAAATTTGAATTCTTACTTTTCTTCCGAGGGAGGGGCCCCCTTCCCCCAAAGCGCTACAATAAACCAAAGAGAAGCTGTTTTTGTCTGAGGTCTGAGATTGGAGATCAAGTCTATTTGACGTATTGTGTGTTTGTGTGAATGTTTGAAGTAAATACGCGTCTAATGTCTGATGCGAAAAGCGACGGGAATACGAATCAAGTGACGTCGTCTTTAGCCCTACTGTTGATTAGGAGATACTCCATGACACACGTGTGAGACTACTGTACAAGATCAGAAACTCACAAAGCCGATACCCAAAAGTAGAAAACGAACTATCGCGCGACTCCTCGGCACGATCCGCGTTTCCAAACTGATTGAGGAAGAAATGACCCGGGTTACTGCCGATTTGTTCAGCTTTGCGGCTTCGATTGGGAGCCGAGCTTTCGATGAGAGTGCCGTTCATTAGTTTAATGTGCCTTCGCTTTTCCTCTTCGAGGTTATCCGAAATCTTTGGCGACTCCTTGTTTGTTAAAAGACTGACCACGGCGGTGAAATTCACACCGATGAGACTGCACATGTACGCTTCGGAAGCGCCCGTGTTGCCTGACGTCGAATCGACAACCCTCGTGCCTTTCGAGATCTGATATTACCGTAGGCTTCTTTGTTCCTTTCGTTCAAACCTTTCCATTAAGGACAGCCCACAACACAAGCGCCCAAGCGAATCGATGCTTTAGGGTTCCCGACGCGGATGCAGTTTCATTTTTGAGGTAGAAATCGACGTTGGGGAAACCTTTCAGCTGAAAAACGCCATTAAGGTAATTCTGAAAAGTTTTTCGTACGGGAACTTTGACGAGCGGCGTGTGGTTCATCTTTCTTCGTTCCTCTGTAAACTTTGCTATCGCCCATTTACGCCAGTCCTCATCAGCTGTATAAAACTAACTTCGCATAAACTTCCTGGACACACCTTTACTGAAGACGTTCTCGAAGGTAGGCACGCCGGTGAGGTTGGCGATCGAGAGAACGCCCTCGAAGTGGATGACGAAGCAGACGAGGAAGAGGGCTCGGAGCATGCTTGCGGAGAAGCTGAGGGTGTCAAGCCTGAAATCAACCAGTTGAGAAGACGATTAGACCAAAGAAGAAAGAGAGAAACAACTGATGTCATGTGTCGGTCTGGCTGCTTTTATGGTCTCGACTTCTTTGACGTCGTCTCATTATTACTCGTTGTATTCATGAACTATTGTTTTAGTGCCTTTGACATGAAACTCCGTGTTTCTTCTCTCTGTTGTTCACACGTTTGAATGTTTGCCGTCACGTCTCATCATTGTTTGAACGTTCAATCGAAAACAGAGAACGTCAAATGAAACGACAACTGTTTGTCGTCATCTGTTCGAGATCTTTCGCCATGCCATTTATGCCATCCTATTGGCGAACTACGGTGTAACATCTGGCGTGTTCAATTTGCGTTTGGGTCATGGGGAGCCGGCTCAGCACGTCAATCGCAGCATGGACTTCATGTGTCGATAAAGGGTGGATCGTTTTCTAAACGAATAACAGAAGACTGAAAGCTAAATGAGAGAGTTTAGTCTCGGCTATCGTCACTCGGTCACAGGAATTGTGAAAATCAGCTCAAGCACAGATAAAGGAGGGGATGATCCCTGCTGGATTCTTTGTCATGTGTGCACCGACACAACAAGTGTCGTTTGGAAAAAGGCAAATCGTTGATCCGCATTTTTCAGTGAGTTCATCTACCACCCTAAAATCGGATGCAAACTTGTGAAACGAAACTGAGTACTTACGTCGAACCGCACGTTCGAGTGCGTGTCGTGTTTCCGCAAAGTCCGCAAGTACGGTTGCAGGCGCTCCAATCACTCCACCAACAATCGCTTAGCGTCGTCGTTGCTGAGCTCTTTGTGGTTCCCATTGGGGTCGATAGCGAAGACTTCACTTGACTTCGACGTTTACATGCTCCGTCGCACATTGGAGGAATCTGGAAAACAGATTACTTCTTAATTTTGTTAATTCCTACCAAGAGCAAGAGGAGAGTGAAAAGAACAAGAGCAGACAAGGCGTGTGCCATGGCGTGAATGAGCCAGACAGATTTTGCCTGAGGCCGGCGTTGCCACCCCTCACTTAGTGTCCATGACAGCAAAGTCAGCAAATGACCCGTGGAAAGTCGAAAGAAACAAAATCAGCTTGAATTTTGCGATAAAGAGGTCGAATGTGAACGAATGCTGTAGCGCTTTCAGTCTTTGCCAATTCGGTTTGTTGCCTTTTGCTTCTCAATTTTCCTTCTGCATAAGCGATCTGCCTGATCGAGGCGAAACCGCTCGATTTGAAAAGAGGAGAAGAAAGACAAGCCTGTTGATGTGCGCCTCGTTGGTCATGCTCATGCTCTTCCTAGCATTCAGGGAAATGATCACGGTTTCATGACACGAAGCCTGAACATGCGAATAAAACTTTCCTTACCGAAAACAATGAAACACGATTTCTCGATCTGCCACTCACTTTCGATCCGGTGTGAATGCTACACAGGATCAAAGAGAAAAAACATTTAAAAAAACATCAGCGCAAGCATGTCAGCCAGCACGTGGAAGTCTTTGCAAGAACGTGTTCGCCTCAGTGAGCTTTGATCGAGTTCCGCTCGCGCGCGCAGATCTAGATCGAGATTGGAAACGACTCTAGACGGACGAGATCGACAAGACCAAGTGGCCAACGGATCAACGCATGTCCGCTTCCTTCATATAGTCAAGGAAGGTCTCGCCTAAACGGGTTAGCAATTTCATCTTGGGGAGGCGGGTCGCTTTTTCCACGAGGGAATGGTAGGCCTTAGTCCGATTAGCCTCTGTGATCCTCACTCAAAAGCGTCTGTGCCGTGTCTCAAGTGGTCATACGCAATGTGGCGCTGCCTTCTCGCTCTAGGAACTTTCACGTCACTTGTCTCCACAGCCTTCTCACCCTCCTTTGATCGCTACCTTGTCCGACGCTATGGTCCACAAGTGACGGCCCAGTTGAATCGACGTGATCTTGGTGACCAGGGAAGCTATGGAGGTGGCAACCATCGCGCTGGCACAAAAACAAGGTCGGTCAATTCTCTACAAATATGAGACTTGACAGGGAACGAACAGTGGTTCTCGTCCACGGCGTCGCTGGCACGGCTTGGTCCTACTCGAGCATCGCCAAAAACTTCAAGCGTGCAGGATACAAATACGGAGATGAGAGCATCTACGCGACGACATACGGCCCTGGAAACCCGTCGGGTTACAATATTGGGATGAAATGCGACTACGTCAAGCAGGTGAAATGCTTCTAAAGAGGAAATTATCGAAAAGTCGTTTAGGTGAGAACATTGATTCAGGCAGTAGCTGGCTTCACCGACCAGAAAGTGAACGTCATTGGCTATTCGATGGGAAGTCCTATTGCTCGCAAGGTTCTCATTTTTAGACTGTTAAAGGAACTTGTAGGCGATCATGGGCGGCCGTTGCGTGGACACCGATGAACCACTTGGCCGCCCACTAACGCCTCTTATTGACACGTTCGTCTCGGTGGCCGGCGCAAATGCCGGCTCTTTTCTCTGTGGCATCCCGTCTGGTGTGTGCAACGCGAAGAATGGACTTCATTGCAATTCCGCCTTTCTCAAGGACGTCAACTCGCGGTGCTTGTCATTTACTGTTTAAATGACTTTCAGGGCTTAAAGACAAAACTACGAAGGCAAACACATTTTCACAATCGCGTCGCGCTATGATGACCGTGTTGGCTTCAAGGCCTGTGGAAGAGAAGCGGCTCGTCTCTCACGTGCTACGAACCTCGTTGTAAGTTCTCTTGAGTGGGCAAAAAGAGAAACAAGAGTTTAGCGTAGCGGAAATCACGAAGCTGTAATACTGGAAACCGTTGAACTACAAATCCAACTTGTCAAGCATCATCATCCCTAGATGCTTGCTTTATCAATCCGTCATAGTGTGAGGAGAATAGCAGGAACAAAGTTATTCAATGCTGTTTATTCAATGCCACGCGATAATTATCGAGCAAGAGCCTGTCGGTTTCCATTTTCAACAATGCCTGCTAAAGCTCCTCGAAAGTGGAGCCTTTGTTGTCGGCCTATCGACACGCATTCAGTGAACGGCTCGACTTTTCGATTATGCTGTTAACATTTATGGGTCGTCGCTGTTTACACTATCCAATTCGAGAAATCGAGAAACTTTGTGGTAGTCAACGAAAAGTCATGAGTGACCCCCAAGCGATCTTTGGACGTACGATAAGCTACGGCAATGTCCTGTAAGACACTGTAACGAGCCCGTGCACTTTCTCGCTCAGACAAGCGCCACCAGACTTGAAAAAGAACGGCTAGATTATGAAACGAGATGAGGGAGGGGTGGGGGGTGGGGGACATTGTGCGTGGCTTGAGTACGAACGGACAAGTGCATGGTCAGTAATCACATCAAATACAGTACAAACTACAGCTCTATGATTGACAAGAGGAACAAGAAAAAAGTTGGCGCCCCAGCCGCCAAGCCTCTTCCTTCGACAGAGTGGTCACCCGCCTACGGGTGCTCGAGTCGCCCGATGCCGGCCACGCCATCATAAAACCCATCGATGAGCCTTGCACACGAACGAGTTTGATTGGTCTTCTATCGAAACAGTTGCGAAAGAAGAACGACTCACGTTGAATGATGGAGATGTCAACCGGCAATCAGTAAATCGTCTCGATCATAATGGGAGGAGAGAGACGCAAGAGAAGAGGCTAAGAAGATTCAAAATGATGAGCATGTCTATGAGGACCTAAAACTGAGGGATGAGTGAGCTTAGTGGAAGCAGCGTGAGACGCGGGACTCGATCAATGCAAGAGGCCGCTGATAACACTGCCCGCTGCCCGCACCGGAGTTTCACGCTTCGCTTCTGCAGAGCGCCAACCATTGAAACTGTGGAAACTTTCCACAAGGTCGCGCGCTTTACCCCCCGGCCAGAATAAACTGTTTTATTTACATGTTTATGGAATCTAATCAAGCTAAAATTTGCAGAAATTTCGACTCACCAGGTCGTTGTTTTAGCTCGCAATTTTGTGGCGTGTTTAAAATGCGCATTTGAGGGAAATATTTCAGTAGTCAACAGCTGAAGATTTCACGTGGTCGCCAGTCGCATGAAAAAGTTTGATTCGGAAATATATGCAATTGACACTTCAAATATGCAACGTTTTTGATCATGTCTACGTGAACCTGAAATGTGAACCATTGACTGTTGGTGACAAGTTCGACGGTCCAACTGTCGATCACGAACTGAGACAGGTTCTCATTTGGGAATGAAAATGTCACATTCTAGCCTCTGGCAGGCTCTCCTTACTTTTCTGGTCATTGGTAAGGACTTTTCTAAGTCTCCTGCAAGACGGTCAACAGTCTTGCAGTCCTTTCAATTGAAGAATAACGGTGGAGAGTGTGAGAGGGGCCGAGGATATGTACCAGCTCGATAGGCCCCGCCAGTGGATCTCTCATTAGAGGATGGCACCTCCCGCTCGACGCTTTGCATGCGCTGAGATTAACGATTCAGAGGTCTGGCCCGCAGACACTCTAATTAACAATAAATCGAAAAATCAATCTCTGTTTTTCTGAAGAGCAAAGCTATCGATAAAGATTCACATTTCATAATCGGCGCTTCTTGATGCATGCCTCGAATCAGTTGTCATGTAACCAACTGTCATGACACTCCTAGTGTGGCAGGTGAAGGCCTTTCTTTTTTGATTAAACTTATTTACCAATGCTTGCTGCCGCTGAACAACAGGTTAAAAATTCATGCAGCCGTTCCACTGGTTTACTTTGCAAGATTAGGGTGCTCAATCTGAAAGACGAGAAGTCGGAAACGAAAAGGCTGAAAACGGAGCTTCAATCCAGCCTTTCACATTGCCGTCTTCCTCGGTTTCGCCGGTGTTGTGGCAACGGCTGTGTGCATTATCCTCTACATCATTCTTAGGTAAAGACTCGAAAAAGGATAAAAACAAAAAATTACAGTATTCGAACATTGGACAAGCGAACGTCGTCAAGGAAAAAACACGTCGTGTGCAGATGCAATTTCTCCGCGCTCTCATAATTCAGGTCCGTGCGATGGCCTTTAGGATTTCGATTCCATTTTCGATGTTTTTACCGCTTTTTGTGCTCCTCATTCCCTTTACTGCAATGATTTCGATTATCGTCTTCGAGATTGACGCACAAGGTTGTTTTTTGCACTTTAAAGTTAAAACAAAGAAATTAAGAAGTGGCACACATCAGTGTGGCAAGCCTCTCGATTCACTCGCCGTTTAGCACACTTTTAGTTCTCATCCTCACGGCGAATTACCGTCGTGCCCTCATCGCTTGGTTAAGGGCGCCCTTAAGCATCATGAAAGCCAACTCTCGCATTGAGTCCAGGTCGAGCCCAGTGACCGGGCAGCAGAACGTCTTTCGTTTTTGAATAAAGTCTCGGATTCTCTCCGCATCACGACAGTTTCATTTCAGCACTTCCGCTTCTGAGGCTTCGTTTTCACACAGTTGAATGGGCAAGTGATAATTTGCATAGAGACGCATTCAAATGCCCAGAGACATGAATATACATGTAATGTGCGGGTGTGAGAATGACCTCGACCGCCTTCTTTTAAGACTTAAAAGTGTCTTTCCATTGCGTGAAGTCATAGCGCTAGGTGTCGGGCATGAAAATGCCAAAGAGGAGAAACGATGATGTCGGGCAAACGGCAAAGCGCCAGCGTCTGTCGGGCCTTGCCTGCAGTCCCTTGGGCGAACTGGATCAGTCGACCCTCTCTCTTGTCTTCGGCTTTATCAACCCTCCCGAGGCATTCAGATTTGCCAAAACTTGTCAAAGGTTTGTCGTCTAATATTGCAATTCTCTTTTAGGGTCTTCAATGCTTACACCACTGCGAACCTACGTCTTATCGACGAGTTTGCTCTCAATTTTGAGATTGAACGAAAGGGTGCGATTGGGACTATTTGGTTGCGTAGCAGCAAGTCTTTGGCTGCTGCGAAGGACTTAACACCGACGGGAAGCTCGAAAGGCGTTCGAAAGGTTCAAATGATACTCGTCGACACACCAAGCAAAAAGCTTATGCACAAGCCGAATCTTCTATTTCTCAACGGAGAGCAAACAATCCGAGTTTCGCTCGATCGTGGCAAGAGGAATTGGCAATTTCACATCGATGGCGGAAGAGAGTGCGACGGCATTATGAGTCTCATCAAGTTCTTCTCCAAGAGATTTCGACTTGACGTTCTTAGCATGTTGGCCGTCAATGACGAAGGCCTGTTTGATTATCTGGCCACTCATCTTCCGAACTACATTTCTCACATTCATTTGGATTCTTGCTTCCCTCCCGAAGAGGTCATATTGCGTTTCGTCAAGCGGATGCCAAACACTCGGGCGCTCACAAGAGATCACGGCACTGTGTTCTCAAGCAACTTCTTTGAGGACGAGACAATTCGCAGGCTTTCATGGTTTGAGACTTTCAATGCAGAATGCGCTCTAACGGATGCTAACGTCGGCGAGATCAAGTGGCAAAGGTTCACAAGCAAATGTGAGACCGGTCTTACTCCACGAGGAGTTAAAAGTATCATCGAAGAATGGAAGGAGGAGAGCCGTAACCTTGAGAAGTGGTCGTTCCCAATTTGGCTTCGTTCATCGACTTTACCGCAAATCACATCGAGCATCTTAGGAAAGAGCAAGTCATCGAGTGTAGTGTACAGTAAATCGGAGAAGGTCATGAGAGTGTCGGTTTCTCGATCACAGATGGATAAGCAGCAGGCTCGAGTCGTTCTCGCTCCTGTTTGCTGAGTTGTTGTGGAAAAACGTGTGCGTATAAAGGTTTTCGCTTCAGTATCCAATGTTTGGACAAGCTCTTTCATTTCATACTTTAATTTCATATGAATGACCTTCACTCCTCCTTTCTGACGTTCGGCAAATTCGTGAAGCCCCATTTCTCGCCATTGATCCGCTCAAAACTGTTCTTTGTGAGCTTCTTCGGCTTTGGCGTCGTGCTAGGCACAAAGTCGATCTACCAGTGGCCCATCAGTGAGCCCCAACGATTGGTCCAGTCAATCTTCGGCATCATCTCTGTGAAAAATGTTCTTAAAGGAGCAGTCCGGTCGACTTTCTAGAACATTTTGATTTTTGTCAATTTGGCGCCTTTCGGGGAGTTATTGGTG
>JAQIXL010003525.1:0-10189 GCA_034700245.1 Poikilolaimus oxycercus
GCGTGTTTTCAGGTTGCGGGCACGATCCCGAAACTCTTCAAGGGTCGAATGAAATCGTTCATACGTTGCACGGAAGTGGAGTTCGAGTCGAGCCGTGAAGAAGACTTCTACGACATTCAGCTCAACGTCCGCAATCTCAACAACGTGCTGGAGTCGTTCCGAGACTATACGGCCGTCGAGAAGCTGGATGGCGACAACAAGTACGATGCCGGCGATCACGGTCTTCAACCGGCGGAGAAAGGCGTGCGCTTCATCGCGCTGCCTCCTGTCCTTCATCTCCTCCTCCTTCGCTTCACCTATGACTTCCAACGCGATGAGAATGTGAAGATCACGGATCGGTAAGTGGGAGCAGTTGACGTTGAGAAGGAAATGGCTGTGTTCAGGTTTGAGTTCCCGAAGACGCTCGACCTGAGCGAGTTTGTGGACACGCCGGCTGGTGAGGAGAAGCAGGAATGGATCTACGATCTGCATGTTGTGCTCGCGCACTCCGGCGACTGCAACAGTGGACACTATGTCGCTTTCGTCGACACGGCTCTTCCTGAAGGCCAAAAGGTTTCTTAGAAACTCTTCAATGAGAGCGGTTTAGTGGTGCAAATTCGATGATGACATGGTGTGCCGCGTGACGTCGCGCGAAGCGCTGATGGACAATTTCGGAGGCGGAGCCACTTTGTCGGAGGCTCGCAGGCCCAGTGCCTACATGCTCGTGTACCTTCAACGATCGAAACTTGGTTGGGAATCTTCCAACTCACTCAATGATCCGTTTAGCTGAGGTGCTTTGTCCAATCGCCGACGAAGATATTCCCGCTACTCTGCACGAGCGCCTTCGTCGTGAGCGCGAAGACGATGAAAAGGCCGAACAGGAGAAGCTCGATGAGGCTCGCTACCAAGAGACATTGGTTCGCCGTCTTTGTCGAGCAAGAACTTTGTCTTGTAGTTTACAACCGAGGATGACTTCTTCAATCATCACGGCTTCGACCTGGTGGATCGTGAACTGCTCTACAACGTCGATAAGCATGTCAAGTTGGAGAAGAAAATGCCCATGGAAGGCCTCTACACGCTGGTCGCCGGCAAGTTCGGCATCCAGACGCCGTTTCGTCTCTGGGCTTTCAAGATGTCGAACCGAAGCAAGCAGACCGGACTCTCCAAGTATCGTCCGACGGACCTCCTCGAAGAAACAAAGATCAAGGTTAGATCATTTATCGCTGTGAAATTATGATGTTGATTTCAGAAAGTGCGTGAATTGGGCTCGGACTACGGCCTGATCTCCATCTTCATTGAGAAGCCGAGGAACGGCGTCGATCTGGGCACATACGAGTCAAAGAGTATCTCTCAACTCGCATTCGCTGAGCTTCATTTTCAGCTCAATCGATCATCTTCTTGAAGTTCTACGATGAGACGACTCGCCAAATTCGCTACATAGGACGCCGGATCATGCGAGTCGATGATCCATTGCGTGATTGCTGCGAGCAAGTTCGTCTGATAGCCGGGCTTCCCGAGGGAACAGCGCTTCGTGCATTCCTGGTTCGACTGAGTTTTACAGGAGATGCTTGTGTGTTGTAGGAACTCTCACCGTTTGAAATCAGTCACCTGAACTTGCCGAGCATCGTGTTGTGTGATTCGATGGAGCTCACAAAGGTTCGTCGTTACTGCGAGCTTTTGATGTTTGCACTTTCAGGACGGCACAGTTGTGATCTTCGAACGCGCCGTGCACTCGCCCGATGCTCAAGACTTGAAGTCCTACGTGGAGGAGGTCTACAACAAGGTGAACCTGGAGTTGGTCCGAGACGTCGCCGAGGAAGCAAAGGTTTGAATGCTTTTGAAGTGTTGAATGGGGAGTCTTAGGAGCCGCAAGTGCACTTCGCGTCCATCTCAATGAAGCTCCCGGTCTCGGATCTCATCGAGCTGATCGGCACCGCGACGAATCAAGACCCGGCCTTCATTCTGCCTTATCGGATGCTGCGCAACGGAAGCTCGGTGGCTCGGCTTGTCGAAAAAGAGGTCAAGGAGGGAACGGTCGCCGATGTGCTGAATCTGAGGAACTACTCGGAGCACGATCCGAGTGATGCCGAAGAAAGGTGGGACTAGTGGCGCAAGTTTGGAATCTTCCAGGTATCGCCTTGTCTACTCCGTCCTGCCGGTGCCTATCGTCGAGCTTCCACTTCGAGTCTGCATGACCATTCAAGTTCTCGTGGACAAGCAAATCAAGGTTTGATGTCTTTCGCTCTTCTCATTGAGGAGATCTTCAGTGTGTGGAAATCTGGCCAAAGAAGACCGACGGACTGGAAGCGATCTTCGTGGAGGCGAAGCGAGAGCTGAAGCTGCCAGAAGACAACAACGTGGTTCTTCGGTTCGTTTCCAGGGAATTGTGGAAGATTGGAATTGTTCAGAGCGCTGAAGGTCTCGACATCCGTGACCAACCTTCGAGTGCACGGTCTCTTCTCGTTGGAAGCCACAGTGGACGATGTGATCAAGTCGTTGACCCAGCCCTTTTGCTCTGCGGTTGGTTTCTAGTTTGCATGCTGATTGACTGAGGGTGCTTGCAGATCCGAGTTGAAGTGGTGCCGGAAGACCAGCGAGAAGTGGACGTGGATGAGATGCTCATTTCGGTCTGTCACTTCGACAAGGAGTCTTGCCGCGGCTTCGGTCTTCCCTTCCTCTACAAGGTGAAGAACGGCGAACCTTGGGCGGATGTCTTCGCGCGGCTCAAACAGATGCTCAGCGTTTCGGAGAAGGAGTTCAGCACGGTGAGCTATCTGTCAATGTGCCTATTGACTTGGTTGTTTCAGTTCAAGTTCGCCATCATCAAGTCGGGTCGCGTGGACTACATCAAGCCGGAGGAGGACAAGGTGAAGCTGAGCGAGCTCCGTTCGGACCAGAACAACTGGAGCTGGGGCGAGCCGAGAGTGAGCAAGGCAATGTCGACAGCCTTCACCGTGCATCTCGGCCTCAACCACGTGAACAGGAATCGACAGAGCAACGCCGTCGAGCAGGCGATCGTCATCCGCAATTGAGAAGTCCTTCGCCTTCTCTTGTATTGCTTTCCCTTGCCTCTTTGTCCACATGAATTATGTGCTAGCTCTTCCTGTCTGCTTCCCCAAATCTGCTTTATTATCGTCGAGATGTTTCTTTCAATCTCAATGAGTAGGATGTGTTTTTGTGTGGTCCCCGTGCGGGTTGTTGTTGTTCGTTTTTGTTTGGTTACTCAACTCGTGCAGAGGTCCTGGAAGTTATGAGAGTTCTTGTTTCTTTCTGGTGATTTGGCCTAGGCCATCAAGGGCACAGACTTTATGAATAAACGGGTTGAAGAAAGATCTTGAAGGAAGCAGCTAAAAGAGGGCGGTTAGTAGAGGGGAGCAAAGATGTAAAGAATTCTTTGCAAAGTTGTCGTTACTCGAGAGTCGTTGTAACAGTAAGACTCGTTCCACGGTTTGAAGTGGAGACGTTGTCTTTGATCGAATAGAAAAGGCGCCGTGAAGGAGAGGAGAAATTTTTCATTGGTCGACGGCGACTGAAGATGGGCGCGAGTGCGAGATGCAGAACTTCATCAGCAACGATAAGCAATGTTGAACCCGGCGCAAGTACGGGGTAATCTGGTGGGTGGAACCGCCTCCAGGATTGTGTCCTCGTGCCGAGTGCATCAAAGTTTGAGGTAGTCTGACCTCCCGTCCTGGCTTCGGCCGTGTGACGGAAAATTTTGGAACGCGTTGCTTAGGCGACGCACATTTGATTCTTCGAAGGGAAGTCTGCAGGGAAGACTATTGCCAGAGCCGGTTGCTCGTTTTCAGATTCCTCCATTGCGACGGGTGCATCTGTGTGCAGGACCTCAAATGCTAAACACAAAGCAGTAGAAAATGCGTATAGCTTGATGTCTCTCATTGTCAGTTTGTCTTCGAATCTTCGAGAGAATTTGAATCGACCGCAGGTGAGCCAGAGATGAGCAGAGGCGGAAACGTTCTCCGCAAAGCGTTGTTGAGGACTCATGAACTCTCGTGAAACAGCACAGCTCATGAAACCGAGAGGTGAAACCGAGATTCGAGAACATTTCTTTCAAGTGTTCTCGACAAATGGCCTTGCTCGTTTCAGCTAAAGGGGCTGGATCATTCACACAAAATCAACCGAGAACGACAACAACTCAACTCTCTACCATTGTGGCCGAGGTCTAGAAGTGAAATGTTTTTCTTGAAGCTGCGGTTCCGAAAGTTTCCAAGAGACTAACATTCGAGGTCCTTTGGACTTGAAAACAGTCAGCGACGGCAAGCGAGTTGTTTCGAACGGCGGGCGAAACACTACTAGTGAAGGCACGCCTCAGTTTTCAGAATTTGAGAAATCTCTGAAACAGCGCACTCATTGGGGCTCATAGCAACTTGAATTTGCCAAACTTGTGAAACCGCGAGACAGGAATCGATTGCAGATTGCGGATTAAAAAGTTTAACAAAAGCTAACGAAACAGCGAAGTTCACGTCTCAGGCTGCATTGGCAAAGTGTTCTGGGTTCGTTTTGCTGTTTTGAATGCGAGGCGTCGTCGCCTGCCGAGATCCGCTCCGCTCTTCCGCCTGTGAACTGAGGGAGACTCTACAACTCAAAACTTCAAGAAAACAAGTCCGATTGAGTAGCACAGACATAGCACAAACAAAAACTGATTGTGAGGTGTTCCTACAAGCAATTCAGTCAAGTCTCGGAATTCGCATTCCATGCAATACTTTTGTATGCGGAACGTGGCCATAGTGGCCACGATATCATCGGCAGCTCAAAAATAATCTACTTGAAACAGAGAATCCAAGGTGATGAGCTGAAAGACGCTTCCAGGCCATTGCTAGATGATTCTCAAACACGCGCGTATGAGAATGAAACTCTAGACATGAAAGAAATTGCGCATTTAATCGAGAATAGCGTGTATTCAATGCCAAAGCCTCCAAATCAAATTCCAGTAGAGACAAATTGAAAATTATTAGTGCGTCTTGAAACTGCGGACGACACATAACGAATGAGAAATTTGTAGAGCAGAAGCCAGAGTCATGTTAAGTGGACACACGACATGTGAAGCGTGATGAAGCCGTAATGAAACTGCAAGAAGATGCACTTCCGACCTATTGCAAATCAACTTGAAGTCCACAATCATCAACTCACGATGCACACTTCAAGAAGTGTAATCGGTCGATAGATGAGATCTAATGTTGAGAAGGTCGGAAGTCCAGCGGTGAAGCCCTGGCTTCCCTACAGGTCGAGCACTTCGCTGGCCGCGAGTTAGAGGAGCGGCGGCGCGTCCAGGGGTTGGTCTCTCCCTCTAAAGTCTTATTAGAAGTGAGAGTGACTGTAATGCTTACGACGGAAGCTGAAAATACTCTGCTTGAAACAAAGAATTCATTGCCGATAGGCTGAAAGATGCATCCAAATCATTGCTACAATAGATGATTCTCAAACACATTCTCACTTGTCAGAGAGCACGATTGGCAAATGCAGCTTGGTTAGGTTATGAAATGAGAATGAAACCGCAAGACGGAACGAATTGCATGGCACATTTCACCGACAAGTGTCTATGTTCAAAGCGTCGAACGGACAGAAACCTCGCAGGCAAATTATAATGGTGACAAATTGAAATCTTTTAGTGCTTCTTGAAACTGGGAAGCGACATGGGACGAATGAGAAATTTGTAGAGCAAAAGTCAGAGGTATCTCGTCCTGTTGCCACAATGAAACTGTAGAGCGCGACAACTCAAAAATGTCGATTGACCTCGCAGTTTCTGGTGCCTCTGAAAGAGGCAAACAATTTCTCCACGTGATAGGTCCCGAAGGCGTCTGATAGTTGTTGCGTCACAAAATGCTTCTGCAATTCAACAGACGACGCACTTTTTAGGAATGCAACCGACTGCTGCAATTGGACGAGAGGAAATCTTCGCCCAAGTATCCCGTAAGGAGACCCGGCATCAAGATACTAGTCAATTTAATCAATTTGTCGGTTTCACGATTCGCACATATTAAACGCGGGGACGCTCCTTGCGATGCACTCAGCGCATAGCTTCAAAAAAAGTTGCCGAGAGGAATTGTCATCTTGAGAAATGCTGATTCACAAGACTTCGCAAGAAGAAGACGTTTCGAAGAAAACAAGAAAGAGGGCGATAGTGAGTGAGAGGAGAGTGTAGTGTCATCGCGCGCATAGTGCGATTCTTTCTAGGCCGATATTTCACAGTTTCAATTTTAAGAGTTAATTTGAAACATGGGGTCGCCTTACTGACTCCGTTTTACAATACAAAATCAGATTTTGGTTGTCATTTTCTCTCACACGTTTGGAGATCCTGGCAGTTTTATCACCTTCACAAGGCGACACTAAAAGTATATCCTCGTTCAAGGCTGTTTCTGCTTTGCTTATAAAATCTTCACCAACGACAACATAAACACACGTAAAGAGAAATGTAGACGCTGGTTTTCAGTCTTTGAACAAATGCATTGTCGCTTCCTGTTCCCGTCCTCGCTTTGACATTCTCCTTTTTGCCATTTCATTCTTCGGCAGGGCATTCAATTGTCGTGAGGGTTCTTAACACTCAAGAGTCTGAAAGAAGCAGATTGTGATGATCTGATGTGAAATGCTCATTGAAACATTTCGCGATATCAAGTTAAACATGAAATCTTGAACATTTATAGCTGGAGATGTTTGTGAGTCTGTTTGCACACCGAGAGACGTTTTGTTTTCCTCTACCATTGTTATTTTGGATCCGCTCTCTAATTTGACTTCACTGTTTCAAATGTTTCTGAAAGAGCTGAAGGACGTCTTCACGTACTGTTGTCTCCTCCACTGCTCATTTTTTCCACGCAACTGATTTCATTGGTTTGCTTGCTTTCTTTCTTTCGACGGCACTCACCGGCTACATGCTTCATTTGAATTGAAATCTATTTTCATTGTGCAATATGTAGCAATTTCCCAGCACACACAACAATCTTCCGAATCCGATGCACCACTCTCACGACTATTTAGCTTCCGCCGCGCTTCGCTCAAGTTTTCTCATTTGAACACGGTCTTGGGGCTGACTTCGCGGCAATGGTTAAACGGGTTGCCACCACCATAATTGGCCTGTGAAGTTTCTGTCCTTTCGACACTTTGAACATACCTACACACTTGTCGGTGAAATGTGCCATGCAATTCGTTCGCGTCATGCGGTTTCATTCTCATTTCATAACCTAACCAAGCTGCGTTTGCCAATCGTGCTCTCTGACAAGTGAGAATGTGTTTGAGAATCATATAGCAATGGTTTCGCTGCATCTTTCAGCCCATCGACCATGAAGTCTTTGTTTCAAGCAGAGTATTTTTAGCTTCCGTCGAAACCACTACAGTCGCACGTCCCCTTACCACAAATAAGAATTTCTAATTCCCAGACTGAATGCGTCTTCCTGATGACTGGATAGTTTGTAGGTGTATAAGCCCCTGGAATGTGAAAGCCCGCAGAAGCTAGATGCAAAGCAGTGGAACAGACGTATAAATTGACGTCTTTCAGTTTCCCTTCGAATATTCGAGAGAATTTGAATAGACCGCAGATAAGTAAGAGGTGAGGAAGGGTTATTGACAGAATGTTGTTGAACACATCGATGTGGGTCGAACGAGCACAGCTCATGAATCCGAGAGGTGATTATACGACAACATGCCTTTCAAGTGTTCTCGATGACTATAACTAGGAGGTGATGAAAATCAACCGAGAACGGCAACAATCAACTCGTCGCCGTTACAATTGTGGCCACGGTCTTAGAAGTACTTATAAAATAATGCTCCTGAAGTAGAAGGCATCCTTTGGACTTGAGACATTCGGCGACGGCAAGCGAGTTGTCTTTAGAAACGGCGGGCGAAACACTACTAGCGAAGGCACGCCACAGTTTTCGGGATAAGTGAAAACTCTGAAACAGCGCACTCATCGCAACTTGAATCTGCCAAACTGGTGATAACTAGAACCGTGAGACATGCAGAAAAACCCGTCAAAATGAAAGTTTCGACATTGACCAACCTGAGCCCGATTGCGGGTTGCGGATTGAAATGTTTAATAAAAGCAAGCAAAACCGCGAAGCTCACGTCTCAGCTTGCATTGGCAAAGTGTTCTGGGTTCTTTTTGTTATTTCAAATGCGAGACGTCGTTGCCTGGCTAGATCCGCTCTGCTTCCGTCAGTGCTTTCCGTCAAGAATGACTCTAAAACTTCAAGAAAAAGCTGAAAGATGCTGCGAAACCGTTGCTAAATGGTTCTCAAGCACATTCTCAGAGAGCACGATTGGCAAACGCAGCTTGGCTAGGTATTGAAATGAGAACGAAAAAGCTAGACGCGAACGAATTGCACGGCACATTTCATCGACAAGTGGGTATGTTCAATGCGTCGAACGAACAGACACCTCGCAGGAAAATTGTGGTGGTGGCAAATTGAGATCTTTTAGTGTTCTTGAAACTGGGGAACGACATGGAGCGAATGAGAAAATTGTCGAGCAAAAGCCTGAAGCTGGCGCAGCAAGCATGTGAAGGCTGACGAAGCCGCAATGAAACTGCAAGAAGATGATGCGCAACAACTCTCAGACGGTTAAGGCAACTCTATTGCAAATCAACTTGAATTACCCAATCACCAACTCACGATACACACTTCAAGAAGTGTGATCGATCGATAAATGAGATCTAAGATGTCGTCACATAGCTGTTTCATCGACACGATTTCAGTCTGTCAAACTTCACCATGCAATACCAAGTTGACGCATGTCTATGAATTCGCTCACAGTTGCATGTCGAGGCGCGCGTAGTCGGAATATTGTGCAACGATCACAATCAGTTTGCGGTTTCATAACACGAGGTTATCCATTCTCAATTTGTGAACTCGCTACAATCATTCGCACACGGCTGCTTTCACAAACGAAAAGGCGCCCTAAAAATCTTTTCTTTACAGTCATTCGAAATCCGAATTTATCGGTTTCATGTCTCAAATATCCACTTTGATACAATCTGATCTCAATGTGTGAGTGGTTCCGAGCACGCAATGCAAGCAAGAGACAGAAGCTAACTCGAGTTGAAAGTTTTGTGTTTGATGTTGAAAGAAGCCCTCTGCATGAGCTTGGAAACCCACATGCGGGAATTGCAAGGTAATTGGTTGCATCCACTGGCTAGCCAAGGTTGAAGACTTGTGCCTCTAGGTCTCTAGATTGGCAAGCAATAAAATTGAATGGAATCCGAGACTTTCATGGTCAGAATTGACTATCGTCATCTTCAGTTGATGCACTGTGAAACAATCGATGACCCCAACTCGTCCAGCATGCCAAACGCGAAGCCTTCCAAGAGGTCCCTTTCTCCCTTCATCTCCTCACGAGACAGCACCTGATAAGGTCTCCTCACCAATGCGTGCGAGCGCAGCTGTCGATTGATTTTTTCGTCGGGTTGGCTCTGTCTCATTCGCCCGCCAATGCGAGGCTCAATCCCCTTTCTTGCTCATTTTTTGACTTGGATTATTTTTCAGAGTTTCCTTAGCCGAAACCTTTGAGAAGCAAGTGTAGATCTTCATCGCTGCGTAATTTTATCGAAAGTGAACTCAATTCAACCGAAACGCAACGCAGTTTGCTAACCATTCCAGGACTTTATTCGACGTCTCCGGTTCTGAAGGTTTGTCTAACGAAGCAAAATTAGCGACACACCTTCTGTTCAGCATATTCCCGACCCTGCAAGAGTGCTCCAGCAAAAGGAATAATAGAGCATTGGAAGGGCTAAGATGAGAATCGTCTCCAAAATTTTGCTTGACCACTTCTACAATTCCATTACGAAAGGTGAGCTTCAGGTTTTTCAAATGATGCAAAATGCTTTAGGAGAGTTCTTCTTCATTTCCTAACCTCTCACAAGTGTACAAGCTGGAAAATGAATCATCCAAATCACAATATTGTGAACTTTAGCGTCAAGAAAGGGAGAGAGATATTTATCCTTCCAACAGTGGAAGTGTGAACTTCGACGAAGCCAGGCTAAAATTCTTGCCAGAAACTTTCTTTCACTTTTTTTTTGAATTGCTCTCACTCCTCAAATCAATGTCGCGGTGAATTCTTGCTGACTGCGCATAAACGCTTTAGTAATCTCTCCTGTGAGCACGATTTTCCTCAACGCTCACTTTCCGTGTAAGGCGCCCACACTAAGGATTTTTCGGGAGGGTCGTGCGTTTCAGGTGAAATTGGTCGTCTGTCGCAATTTGAGTGA
>JAQIXL010003526.1:0-10186 GCA_034700245.1 Poikilolaimus oxycercus
AAGCGGCGAGCTTTTGCTGTTTCGTTAGAGTCCTACTCTCCATACTCCCGTTAGTCGTTATTTCGTTAGAGGCTAGTTATGCCTTTAAAAAGTTACCCTGGGTGCGTAAAGCGCAAGAAAGAGGGGTGGAAGACTGAAGAGAAGACCGCCAATAGCGGCTGTAAGCAGAGGCCAGCCAGTGGCCACCAACGAATCTTGAACATGCCCTTCGTGAATACTAAAAATCGTAACAAAATACAAGTTTTATAATTTTCAAAAACCTATGCGTTGAAACATCGCTCGAGACCGATTCGTCCGATCTCCTCGTCAATGTCAGCGTCGAGGTCGGCGCTGAGGCCAGGGTGCGTTCTAAATTACAGTGATCCAAATTCGTTCTGAGGACCCACTTGAGTGAAGATAATGCGAGATCACTTGAAGAGGAGTGTGCAGAGCAATGGCCAGGCAGGAAACGGCCAGCGCCATGAGGATCGGATCCAACGAGAAGAAGGTCGAAAGGATACCAAAGAGACCTAGAGCGATGTCTTTTAAGAACTACCGTAATCTCAAACCGAGAGAGGCTGTCGAAAAAGCAATCGTCACAAAGACGACCGAGGGTAGATGGGCAAGGAAGAGAACGGCGACGATGATCAAAGCAACAAGAGCGATGACAAAAGCTCGCCAGATGCTTTGTGGCATTATCTGCAACTCTTCTTTCTTTCTTTCCCCTCCACTCACAGTTAGGAGATCCAGATACAGGCCATCCGAGCTGAAGACTGTCGCATTGAGTTCGTTTCTAAAACTGCTTTTTGTGAGTTTTGATGACACTAACTTGAATTCATCGACAATAGCTCGAAGTCGTTCCAAGAGATGAGCTCGTTCTGGCCAAGTTCGAAGGTTCTTGCCAGCGTAAGCGGTAGTGAACATGAGCTCTTTTACTTCGTCCCTGAAGACTTTACAACTTTCTTGACAAATGAACCTTTTCGAGTTATTGGCCATGTGAACAAATCCCTTCCAGTAGGAATACTCAGGCCAATGGAGGAACTCCTTGATGGACACAGAGGAGGTTGGCTTTGACGTTGTCGAATTCTTGTCATCGACTTGAGCCTCTTCCTCCTCTTCCTCTTCTTCTTCGTCGGTCGACATCGCCGTGATGAAGTCGGAGAAGTCACTAAATTCATCATCTTTCAGTCTAGAAAACCAACTCACTCGAGTATGAAGTACGATCCTTTCGGTCCAAGAGCGTTCGGAATTTTCTCGAACTTGGACTTGAAGGTCTTCAAGAGCTTGGCACGGTCCTCGGAGCCCAAGTCGCCCGGTTCCGATACAAAGACATAGGCTGGTGTGTAGACCGGGATCACCAGTTGATTGGTTAGTTCATCGACCTAAACAACTTCATCTCTTTCTTTGAGGCTAACCTCGACCAGTGGCGATCCAGCCAGGAAGAGTTTGCGTTGTGCGATGTCCGAGGAGTATGTTACCGTACCCTGAGCCACAATTTTAAAGAGGAAAAGTTACTCACAAAAACAGCTCCCGCTAAACAAAGCAGAGTAACGGGCACGAGAAGGAGCGTGAGGGTTGAACTGAGTCCTTTCGAGCACTTTCCCGCCCATCCATGGATCTTCTGTCGCAAGTCATAGCACTGAAAATTGGCTTCCTTCACTTTGGAGGCTTACATAATCCTCCTTTTCATCGAACTCGTCCTCATCGGAGATCACCAAACTAGGCAGGAGAAGGCCAACTAACACTCAGGGAGGGTCTATAATCAAGAGCGTCACTCACGATGTAAAAGGTAGTCGATGACCAGGACCACGGCGTTGGCCATGCAGAGCAGAGCGACTTGCGGAGCTGGAGCAACGGCGGCGGCAACTCCAAAGAGAAGCGAGTTGGCTAGGACGGCGATCGTGATGCCGACGCCGGTCTCGTGGAGGACCTGGAGGTTTCAGAAAAAGTAGAAGATCAACGAACTTGAATCAATCGCTCCTTAACCGTCTCCTCACAACGGTAACGATTCCATGCGTTGATCAAAAGGAAGCTGTCAGCGAGACTCAGCAAGTAGACGAGGAATGGAGTCACGGCCAAGACCGGTGAAAAAGGAGCTCCAAGGAGGAAGAGAAGCCCGAAACCAGCGCCCGTGGCCAGAATCGGCTGAACCGCAGCTGAGATGGCGACGGCGACCTGAACAACTTGCCCGTTGAAAAGCAGACAAACCATCTTGAGATTGAGGCTCGAGAACTGGATGTAATGGACGAGGAGCAGAACGAGAATGGCGAAGACCGCGACGACGAGGACGCCGACAGCCAAGAATGGGTACATCGCCACGGCTGCGTGAATTATTTCTGCATTTTTTCTATTAAAACAATTTCACGTTGCAAACCATTCTCGACCAGAGTCGCCGAGAAAATCAATACTTTGACTTGATCACTCTTAAATTCACTAAAAGGCCATTTTAATTGTTTAAAAAAACGAACTTGTGAAAGTAATCAGCGACTTGTTGCTCAAAAGCCTTGATAGACTTCGGATTCCACCCCGGCTTCTGCTCGGCTCGAAAGTACAACATGATCATATCCACGGAGTTCATGTTGCCAAACGCGTTTCCCAATCGAACGCCGAAGAAGTTTGGCTAAACCTCCTTCTTCGCTCTTTTACCTCAAAGCATACCAAAAGCGAAAACTTCCTTCCAAAAATTTCGCATTCTGGATAGGCGAGTTTCACCCTTTCCGTCGTGTTGCCCTCATCTTCGACGACTTGAAAACCGTTCTAAAAATTCTTGTTGCTTCTTCATAATAGCTTAAAACATACATAAAACTGTCGAACGGGCTCGTTAAGTTGGCAGAAGCCGTCGCAAAACTCGGCGAAACTCTCGTTACGACCGTTCTCCTCATCGAACATCTCAAAGTCGTTGTCGAGGATGTCGAGGACCTTAAAAGAGCTGGCTCATTTCCATTTTTTTGTTCCTTTAAAAAAAGAGAGTCAAGAGTCGTTAAAGAGTCACGAGTCTAAAGAAGACCCATTCAACTAACGCACTCGAATGGTTTCGTTGAGGACCGAGCGGCGGAGCATGTTGCGGCCGCCGTGCGTAGCCTGAACCAACGCCAACACTGTCAAGCCCGTGCCGCCATCGTCGAAATAGTCCGCAAATCTGAATTTGGCTTTTTTCAAAACAATAAAAAACAACAAACCTGGCGAATTCTTGTCGAGATCGCGAGGAGTGGGGCGAGTAGCCGGCGAAGTCGATCTCCATCCTGGAATCTTTCTCATTTCAGCAAGGTCGAAGAGCTTCAGTCCCCTATCTTGCAGGCTCATCAGATTCAAGCGGCTCTAAATCTTGCGACACTCGCCAATTTTGTGATTTCTAGTCGAAAAGCTGACAATCAGGGTCTCAAGCGTGCCGATTTGTGCAAATTGTGGGATTTTCTATGTTGTGCTTTGTGCCCGTCTGTGTTTTCTTCCCAATTCTTCTAGCGGTTCCAGTGGAAGTCAGAATCGGTGGGCTGGTGTTCGCCAAGCAAGCCTCGAGACGTGGTCAGAGAGACATCATGAAGGAAGGGGAAGGAAGGAAGGTTCTCTCCACTATTTCACGCACTCCCTCTGTCCTCCAGCACCATCCCCTCTTCTGCAAGACAGAGAAAAGGCCCCATTAATCCTCTCCACAGAGCCATGGGGCTGGATAGTGCAAGCGCGCGCGCGCGGTTTTTTATTCCCACACGCGCGCCAATTCTCAGAGAATTCCTCAGCGTGCGTATTTCTTTTGATGCGCGAGGCATTCATTCTTTTTCTTCAAGATCTTTCGCTTCGTGGCGAGGACATGCAGAAGGAGGAGGGAAGAAGGACGAGAGAGGGTCAGTCTCCTCACAATCGGCCACGAATTCCTGCATTCCTTTCCCTCAAACGACCATGTTTTCCCCTCTGTCGGCTGACCCGGCGAATCCGATGTGTTGCAGAAAAACGTGCATAATGAGGAGGTCCGGAATTTCCAGAAGAAACCGTTAGATGGCGGTGTTTTCACCATGAGACCCCATTCCGCCCTTGTTTTCGGCTCCTGGGACTGTCTTCAACGTCTTCAGCAGCCGGTCATCTCTCACCAGTACCATTCTTCCCCCTTCTCCTTCTGCCCTTTTTGATGAAGTGCCCGCAAGGTAGCTGTTTGGTATGTAGTAGTAGCAGTCGAAAACGAACGATAAAAACGAAGAACAGTCCAAAACAAGACAATAATTTTGAGGTTCTCAACTCGGTCACCACTGTTCTTGTTCTGCGTCATCAGGGAGGAAAAGACGACTTCAATTTCCCCGTTGCAAACGTGCCAGAAACGTGAGCAATGTGACACGTCAAAAACGTTAGAAAGAGAACGTTTCTATAGTTTGGGATGCCATCTGCGCATGAAAACAGTGACAACAACGAAATTGCCCCCACACGAGTTTTAGAGAAGAATGAGAAATGGAGAATAACACTTCAGAGTACAGAAGACGTGGACACAATGTCGATCAACATCAAAATGTAGCCTCGAGAGGGGGCTCTTGATATTTTGTAACTCAAGTGTTTCTGTTGTGAAACATAAAACTTACTGGTCCGAGAACTGTTCACAATAAGTTTCAGATGCGCCAGCAAGAACCACAAAACTCAAAATCAATCGAAAACTAGCCCCTCTTGACCACTTCAAAGAAGACACACTCCTCGACCCACGAATAGCAACTTCATGCGGCGTTTTCTGTACCTCTAATTACCGTAATTTTAGCGAGACCCGCGTGAATTTCGCTGCAAGAGTTCAATGAAAGACGCTCCTTCTTCCTCCTCCCTCAACCGCTGCGCTGGTTTTCGACATTTTGCACGCTCCTCTCACAGTCGTCGTGTTGAAAGCAATTTGCGGTACAAATAGTTTTTGCTCGACACGCGCGGTCCCGAGGACACTGCTGCCGCCGCAAGGGATGAGGAACCCGTCGCAGTTACGTCTCAACTTCCCCTTCTCTTCCTCCTTCTCCACCTCTTCCCCCGTCCCGTCACACCTTTAGTGCCTCCTCACGCGCCTGAACATGAGCATTTCGAACTTTTTCCATTTCCTCAATTTCGCGAAACAAAAATCCGGAATCTTCCAGACACTTACGGCGTAATGAAGACCTTGAGCGAGAGGAGTACGGTAACGATCACCGAGAGGCATACGGTAATGGTCGGGGATTTCGCGATGAGCATCGCAACTCCATCATGGAAAGCATCAAGGGCGCGTCTCGTTAACATTGCTCTTTCTGAAAACGAAGGAAAATCGTTTGATGTATTGTGTGCTGCTAGGCACAGGTACGACTAGCGAATGAAGTGCGAGGGGCAGCGGCGTGGGGGCGACCGGGCACCGTTTGGCCAACGTTGAAGGTGTTCTCATGGAGTTTGGCGATTTGTACGGCGGACACCCTCCAAAATGGAGAAGTCGATGGGCTTCTGACCCGGAATTGACAGGGGGGAGGCGAAAGGCCATTCTTGCAACGGACAGAAAAGCGGGACCGGACCTTGCAAAACAGTCAAATCAATGAAGGATACGTATTATTTGAAACGGAACACGCCAATTCGCCCGAGAAGAACGTCTTTTCGACAAAGTTACCGGACCTCAAAACAGGGTGGTCAGGTAAGACTACCGTATCCCGTCTCAGGAGTAAGAAGTGGTTTATCTGGCAGAGACATCGCCGCTCTGTAGGAGTGACAAAGGGCAAGATGAGGAGACGGTGAAAGAATGCGGCCCGACCTTTTCGGTCAGCCGCATCCTGCCACTAACTGGATTCAAAGAGCGATTTTCCTTCCTAACAAACCCAAGAAATGACTAACAAGTAACACACCCGTGAACCCAAGACCAACTCAACGGGTCGGCGGTCGGGAATAAAAATGCTCAGAAGAGGGGTGGGGCAAGGTTGATTGCGCTTGCGCGCGCGCGGTCGTCTCTCTTGGAAAACACACGTCAACCTTCTGCAATGGTAGAGAAGGAGACGAAGAAGGAGACAAGTGGGGATTGTTCGAGGACCTTTTCCTTATAACTGTTGAGAGAGAAGAAAAGAAGAGCAGCCAGTAAACAACGGTCTAAACACCACAACGACGGTCGCCACCTCTCGAAACGTTTTTGTGTAGAAAGATGGAGTATGACGCCATAACGGTGGCGTCCCTCCTCGAGGTGTCAGAGACCACAACAAAGTCGTCGTCTGGCGCCTCTTTTAAAATGGGACCCATTTCAAATCAGAAGAAAAATCAGAAAAGCGCGAGCGTTTCACATTTCCTTTACCAATTCCAAAACTATCAATGACCAATGTGAGGAAATGCCTTTGATGGTGATGTTAGACAGAAGCGACACGAATTTGTCAAAGTGTTTAATGCCACAAAACTATTGGTCGAAGAGGAGAACGATTGAGGTAAGAGAGGGAAGAGTCTCGCCTCATAGCATGGTTTCATCGAACACACGCTGAAGTGCGGCGACAGGACCATCGAGCGGGCGGGACCACCAACCGACCTCTAAAAGCCTGTCTTCGCCCCGCGGCGGCCTCCCTCTCCTCCTCCACCCCCTTGTCTCCCAACTACATACAACCCCTTCGAACCGAACACTGGCCTTAAAGATCGCTATCTCCCCCTTCTTCAGCCTCTCGGATGCCAACGCCGAAAAATAACTCAACATGACAGTTCCAACGAGGCGACGCTTGAGTAAAAGATGGGTGTTATTGGAGCGTGAAAGCTTTCTTCACTTGCTGGGCTCTGCTCATTTGGCGTGCCTTTCGGCACCGATGGCAATCTTTCTCTTTCGAAACTGAGAAGAGTCTTTTCAAGGCGAGTGGGGGTGGAATTGAAAAACATGTAAAAAAGGAGAGACTAGCGTTCTCGTCTCTCCACCTAAACCCAGGAATGAGGAGCAGCTCGAAACGACACGCGACGAGCTCACAAAATGTCTAAGAGGACAACTTTTCTTCTTCTGCTCCCACTCTTTTAGAGCCTCGAGGAGGATTCAGACGAAGAAGACCAGTGAAGAAAACGGAGAAAAGACTCTAGGAATGGTCTGCTCGATGTCTCTACCTGACACCATTATATCATGTCTGAGAAGTGAGAGTCGTCGGCGACTCCGCGGCAACATTATCAAACCCCAAATGTTGTAAACTCCTATATAAAAACCAAAAAGAGAGACTCTGATAGATAGCTCAAAGGTGGGGCGGTCGAATGAAATAGATTTTCGATGAAAATTCTCCCGGAAACCCTCTCGACGTCAAAAACGTCTCGCCTCCATGAATGACGAGTCACATTGGAATGCCGCCTTCTTGTAAGAAGAACGAGATGAAAAGGACAAATGAGCCGTGAGAAGGAGAAGGAGGAGAAAATCAGCTGGCTCTTTCTTCAAGAAGAGAGGGGGGTCTAGGTCTTGAAGTTGAAGGCTTCAAGAACCGGGAATCCCGCATGGTCCACCTCGTGATGTCTACTCACGCCTCTTCTCTGTCCCTTTACGGGCCGCTCGCGCATCTTCTTTCAGTCGCGGTCATCACACAGCACAACGCCTTCACAAACTACAAGACGCGTCTGCGAGAGCAACAAAATTCTCGAAAAGAGGAAGAAAATAGACCCCCGGGGGTGTTTGTTTTAAGAAGCGGCTGATGCGTCTGCGGTGATGTTAGCAAAATGACACGTTCAATGGTCTTCACAGCTTTCTTCTGAAACATCTAGACTCTCCAGTATAAATAGACCCAAGCTTTTTCAACAAAAACAATCTTTTGGTGAGAACAATGAGCAGTAGGAATAGGAACCCGGGTCAGGAGACCGTCGAATGTCGGGGACAAGATGCTCGTCTGCCCCTGAACCCCTGCCTTTTCTCTCTCCTCTTCTCCTCCCGCCCGTTCCTGCTTTTTGGCGACCCGCGGGTCGTCGGGCGGCGCGCGGCACCACAGGTCTCCCGTAACAATCCGAAAAAGGCTCGCCGTGTATCGCCTAAGAAGAAAAGCGACGAAGGTGGTGGCGGCGTCCCCTTTTGGGCGAAGAACGAAGAAAGCTCCGTTTACAATTCTCTGCAACCCGCCTTTGCCTTTGCACAAAGCGCGCGCTTCCGCCTTCTTCACTTTCGTCACTGAATTCTCTCAAATTGACGAGTTTTTCCACGCGCCGCCGGCTTTTTCTCTCACCTCACGGGCAGGGTGTGCGACACTTCTTCAAATTAACACATCAATTTCCAGAAAGAGGAAATTTCTCAAGAATTCCCGTGGGTTCAAAACACACCCTCTTTGTTAAAACTCTGAAGGTAGGACAAAAAGATGGGGTGTAGATCATATCAATCTCGAAGGGGGAGAGAAGCGGAGGGGAGAGGGGCTGCTCCTTCAAGTGTAAAGAGCACGGCATTGTTTCGTGGCGAGGCTGACTTGGGGGTCGACGCTCTTTTCCTGGACATTACGCGGAAGAAGAAGAAGAAGTCGACGCTATCATACGACGCCTTATTTCGGGGACCTTTTGAAGCTTCTATTGTAACCGAACAACAAAGCACTCGACTGACCCAGAACTACGTTTAGCAAAGAGTGAAAAGTCTCTTTGTTCTCCTCTTCTTCTTCTTCGTCTCCCGCCTCTTCTTATAAAATCTTTTTTGCCCCGAAGGACCATTGTCTTGTCTTCAAATGTGAAGCGGTTTCACCTAGTTTTGTGCCTGCCTCTCCATTGTTCGTGAGGGTCGAGGTCGAGTAAAGGAAAGGTGGGATGACGAACAAGAAATTGTTCCCTCGCCGGTTTTGGTCGAGTAGGCACACGGAGGACGTTCCCGGTGCGCATAGAATACAACTCAAGACAAGGAGGAAGGAAGAAACAAAAAAACACTTGCGAAGAGAAGTGGACATAAACATCAAGGGCATCCTCGTCTACACTACCAATAGCCTTTAAAAATATCGTAAATATTATTTCAACGGCGATGGGCACTTCGGGCAAAGACATTTTTCATGGCCATAAAATAATCAACAAAAGAGATTTCTCCAATCAAACGATCCCAATCGTACAGCGCCGTGATCAGTCCGACTAGAAGACCGAGCCAGACCAAAGCAAAACATAAGAAGTTTGAGAAATGGCATCTAGGAGAAGTTTTACGACGTGCCACCTACACGGCCACCTTCCCGATCATTCTGCTCCCCTCTCGTCTTCTTTCACTATAATCGTCAAGCTGTATCGTCGCCTCGAGGTGACTGGCGTTGATGCGTATACGAGAATCGAGCAAGTGGCGTCGTCAAAAAGCAAAAAACGGGACCCCAAAACGGGCTTCTCGAGGAGAAGGGAGAGGTGTCCTCACGCCCTCTCCATGCCCCCGCACCGTTTTCGGTTTCGATGCCCCGAATAGGCCCTCGGGGCGCTTTCCGGGGAGGTCGTCACCTTGTTGTTCTGTGCTTTCGTCACGAGCAATTGGACGAATGAGAAGCTGAAGAAGGGGAGAAGAAAGAAGAGAAGTAGGCAGAGGGGGAAGAAGTAGAACAAGCTTGTCAACGATTCGCTCTTTCTCTCTCCATTTTGACACATTCACGTTCTATCTCTCTCTCCTCACATCGGGAACGCGATTATTGTCCTTTGGCGTCAGCACCGGGCTGTGTTTTGGGTCGACAAATTAGATCACAAAAGAATTCCGTAGGTCAAAAACCAGGTTCGAAAAAGGGGAGTGAAACCGTTGAGAATGAAGTTCATTCGGCGATGAGAACGCGAGTAATAAGGAAAGCACTCATGTCAGGTAAGTGAGTGGGTGTTCATCAAAGAGGCAGAGAAGGCGAGGAAGGCGCTGTTCGAAAAGGGTTTCGGTGCGAAAATGCTGGCGCAGCATTTTGAGCCTCTTGGCCTCGAGGATCAGTTTCACTCGGCAACGTTTTGATCCTGATGTGAGCGTTCGTGATGCTTCTTTAGAGTGCTACTAAAGTCGGATCAGTGCGCATTTCCTCAAAGCCACTTGATTTACAAGTACAAGGCAGTCAAGCTTGTAGGTCAAGTTCTTTTGTGATGAACTTCTCGCTGGTCCGACATTACAAAACTTTCTGTTTTTGAAACTAGCTGAGCGCATGGGCGAAGCGGGATAGTTATACTGCCGTGATCTCCGATCAATCCTGGTTTTTTTCCCTGATTTTTCCTGATTTTTCCCGATTTTTTTATTTCCTACTTCTCCCCCCCCCCCCCTACTCCTGCCACCTCGAAGTCTTTTGCTCGATCACTGCTTGCAGGTCTGCTGGCTCGTGAAGGCCTCGCTTCGCTC
>JAQIXL010003527.1:0-10184 GCA_034700245.1 Poikilolaimus oxycercus
AACGTCAAATCGTCAATAAAAATCCCGTCAAATTCGTCAAATCGTCAAATTCGTCAACGTCAAATGCCCAACCCTGGTGTAGACACCTGCCTCAATGGTGTTCAACCACGGAAAAATTACAAAAACATTTCGCTTTTGACTTCGCGCCTCGATGGCGCCGAAGTGAGACCGGTGAAGACGCACAAGCCGTCTTTCGGCTTTCTCTTGCAAATTGTGGCCCAGCGCCACGGCAACCAATGAACTTTCGAGTGCATGTGATAGTGCTTGCTATTGACTGACACGGGAACTGGTGTGCCTTGTGCCTTGTGACCGTGTGTCGAAGACCTTTTCGTCTCACTCTTTGACTCTCGGCGCTAACATGGTTTGATCTCAACGCTTGCAACAGCATTTATTCCGCTACGCAATTGCTAGCTGCTCGGGTTCGTTCTCATAGGCGTTGTCTCACGTTTGACGCGAAACCTCTCGAGGAGAAACTTTCGATAAGGGGTATAGAAGGCCAAAGCCACGATGGCGTTCATCAAGGGGATATAAGCATAGAAGCAGCCTACCATAAGCGAGATAACCACATTCATGTGAGCCGTTAAAAAGGTACTGATGATGATCGAGCCCATGGGAACTGAGGCAGACGCTGCTGGCGCCGTTGCCCAATTGTGGTCAAAACAGAAAAGCAAGCGCCTGGAAACCTGTAAAATTAGTCCAAATGTGAGTCGGCGATGCATGGCACGCGTTTGCGTAGACAACCTCTCACTGTGGTTTCTCAGGAAACGAAATGTGAGCACGACCACCGCGTAAGTCAGAGAATACGAAGCCAGAAAAGCAAAGACTTCTGAGATGAGAATCGACAATAGGCGATAGCTTCGCTGAACGAAAAACGCTAAAGGTTTTTAAGTCTCTTACGACATCGCCGGCAATGAGATAATAGTCCGACATATTCAGGCCGAGGTCGTTGAAGATCAGCTGTTGGTACCTCGCCTCTTCGTCCTCGCTTACAAGAATGAAGGGAAGTGTCGCGTAAGTGGGCAGTACGCAGAGTACCGAAAAGAGAGCAGCGAGAACCTTTGCACGAGTTCTTTTCATGCTTCCAACTCATTGAGATTTCCAAACCACATAGAACACTCACGTTGTTAAGAAAATGTAGCGATACAGAAATATGATGGGAATACTTACAAATGTGGTCATAATTAATATCGCGTAGAGCATTATAGCAGTGTTTGAAGCAAGGCGCCCAAGATGTCGGATAGGCCCAGTGGCATACATCACAATGATGCCTTGACTTTCAATGTACACCTGGAACGAGAACGTTGCTTGTAGTAGGTTTATTTCAGGTCAACAAGAGAAAAGCAAAGCTCACCGCTTGAACAGCCATTTCCACCAAGCTGAACGTCGCATCAAGGGCCGTGTTCAGGGCAAGAAGGAAACGTACCGACTGCCACATATTGTCGTAATGTGAACAAATAGCGTAAAGGAGTAATCCGTTCATGATCTCAAAGCGCTTTTTGTGTGAATAAAATGGCGCTTACAAATGCAATCGCTCCGATACAGTAATTGTGCAGATGCATGATATCGAGGACCTCCTCGTACATCGCTAGTCAAATTACTGGCTCAGAGCTCCCAATGGGCATTCGAATTCCACTAGTGAGCTCTAGTCTCAGTTCTGATTGAGAGAACAAAAAACATTTTCAGGCTAGACATTTTCTTTGTTTGTGGCTAAATCGCCCTTTCGTCTTTTGGGCAAATCCAATGAATGCCAAGAAATGGGAAATGCGTCAAAACGAGAGACCAAAATGCATTGTATGTGTAGGTGCAATAGTCCTCGCAAGTCTTGCATCCTCATACGTCGAGGATGTTCTTGAGTGTCGTGCAGGCCACCCGGTTCCGCCCAAGAAGGAGAAGGGGGCCCCCGACATCGCTGACGAGCTCTCGCACATTCGCCAGCATTCTGGTCGCCGCGCACAGTCAAGGCCTCCCTCCCCCTCCTCTTAGGGGCTCGCCTCCAGTTCATTTTATCGGTCATTCGACCGTTCGCGTCGATCGTCTTCCTCAAACCTCTAGAAAGAGTCCAAAGATCTTCCTGAATCCAGATGAATCCGTTCAAGCTGGTGTTTTCTCTCTTTTTGACTTTTTGTTCCACATCCTTTGAAGAGATGTGAAAGTTTCAACAACTAACAGTTTTAATCGTGTGCCAGAAGAGTCTTCGAAATCGTAATACCGCACATCGACGATGGCGGCCGTCGAGGTGCCCAGTCTTCCCATTCCTTGAAAGAGTGTGGGTGACGGCGGCACCCCGCTCCTTCGTGGAAGGCTTCGTCTTCTTCTCGTGTGGTGCTCACTGGCCTCTCCTCTCCTTGCGCGGTCTCTAGAGCGGGCTTTCGCCGGCGCGAGCGCAGCGCTCGCGTTCCACGACGGCGGCCGCTCGGGCCTCGTATAAAGGGAGACCGGCGCGGACCCGCCCTTCGGACGCCGCCACCGCGATGCTCAGCTCATAGAGGGAAGAAGGAGGAGGAGGGGGAGCTACTTCGTCTTTCTTCTCGTTCTTTCGGCACTCTCTTGCCCCCTCCAGCCTCTCCCCTCAGCCCCCACTTAGATATATCCTGTCTCCACCTTGGCCCCGCCTTGGCTCCTTAGTTTCGTGTATTACATACGGTATGCTGGATTGTAGGGGCGATGGAGGACCCTCGAGAGCGGGCGTATAAGGCGGTCGCCTATGCGGCCGTCACCTTCTCCTTGCTCTCAATAATCGCGGCGGCCGTCACATTGCCGATCGTTTACAACTTCGTCGATCATATTCAAGCTCAAACAAAGCGGGATTTGGCGTTTTGCAAGGTTTGTTCTAAAACATTTCCGTGTACAAAGTTTGTGTTTTCGGCTTCGGCCAGCGATCTCATGACGCAAGTATCGGCGAAGAGGCCGAAGCTCATTTCGCAGCTTGCCTTGGCGACGAATGGAACGGTCAGGACAAAACGTCAAGCCGGCTCTTGCTCAGGTAGCTCCTTCACGGAAACTCTAACTCTGTTGCAGGTTGCTGTAAGCCCGGACATCCCGGTCGACCCGGCCCTCCAGGACCGAATGGCAAGCCCGGTATGCCTGGAGCGCCAGGAAGACCAGGTTGGAAAAATCTCCCATTTCAACAAGGCTTTGACTAGGTGCACCGGGAAGACCTCCAGTGATCTGCGAGGAGCTCGACGTGCCGCCATGCAATCCCTGCCCACCTGGACCGCAAGGACAGCCAGGTCCTCAGGGACCTTCTGGAAATCCCGGAAGACCCGGAAATGGCGGTCGACCTGGCAACAATGGTTCGTTGAAAACTAATTCTGAGGGCGAGAAAAAACTTCTTTTTTGAATAGGAAAAGCGGGTTGTGTAGTGCTTTGCATTTCGGGGGGAAAGCCGCTCTCTTTCCTGGGTATGACCACTTGAAACACTTGCATGTGAGGCTGTGGACAGCATTCCGCTGTGAGGGCGAAGACTGGCAAAAAGTGGTGGTCACAGGAGGAGGGCGAAGAGGGGTGGAGGACGCGCCTTACGCCTCCCAAGATAGGGCACGAAAGGAAGGAAGGAAAGAAAAACCCGCCTAAGCCCCGCCGCATCGACGTGTTCCAGTCTTGCGAACAGAGAGCCATAGCGGTCAAGCCTTTGTCGGGGGGAGAAAGCACGTTGCGCTATCGGGAAATCCTCTTCTCGGTAAAAAGAAAAAGACTATAACAAAAAAACGCTTGCAGGGCCGCCAGGCGCTCCTGGACCCAATGGACCGCCGGGACCAGCTGGTGGTCCTGGCACTGATGGTGAGCGTGGAGAGGCTGGAAGGCCCGCAACCTCGAGTCCCGCCGTTCCCGGCGACCAGGGAGATGCCGGCGATCCAGGTATGAGTGAAAGTTAAAAGGTGAAATTGGCCCTAGGACCCGCCGGACTTCCGGGCAACGACGGCCCGCCCGGAAGGGATGGACAGGATGGCAACCCTGGTTCACAGGGACCGCCTGGACCCCCAGGCCCGCCCGGTCCTGCCGGACCGTCCGGCAACCCGGGTCAACCCGGCACGCCAGGCCCACAGGGCGAGCGT
The DNA here is from genome assembly GCA_034700245.1 of Poikilolaimus oxycercus. Lineage (NCBI taxonomy): Eukaryota > Metazoa > Nematoda > Chromadorea > Rhabditida > Rhabditidae > Poikilolaimus > Poikilolaimus oxycercus. The sequence continues at coordinate 4,056 of JAQIXL010003527.1, forward strand.
GGAATTTGCCCCAAGTATTGCGCCCTGGACGGTGGCGTCTTCTTCGAGGATGGAACGCGGCGATAGACAGACAATAAGCTCTCTCCACTTCTTCACTGCTCTTCCTTGTCATTGAAAAACGCCGACTCGTGCGGGTGTTCCCTTTTTACAGTGTCAACATTTTCGTTTTATGGAAGTTAATAAATCCTAAAGGCGTTCGACTGCCGTGTTTGGTCGACTATGAACATTGAAAGGTTTTGCAAAAAAGGTTGAACCGGTTAAAAAGCTAAACGGTGTGGTGCTCATGACGCAGAACCCTCAGATTATCCCTATTAGCCTGCAGACGAAGAAGGCGACATCGTCTCACTTCGCCGTCAACCGGTCCCGCTTTCCAACCCAATGACCGCCCATCTCTTCGCTTTCTCAAGCTTCTTGTCGAACTCAAGCTCAACACAGCAGTTTTCAGTTCAAACTGCCTTGTCACACCAACTTCCTCCAAATAACATGTGAACTAATAACAGCTTTCAACGCAAAGATTTATCTCCTTCTAGATAGGGTAGCAGGGGAGTCAGAATTTGCGGAAGAGAAGCGTGGGCAGCTCGACGCCGTCCTCGAGCTGCAGCAGGCTGCCATCAGGCTGGCGCAGTCTCTCAGCCCTCTGGAGAACCTGCGAACAGCCCACTTAGTTTGACTTCTTCTGCTCCACCTTGTGCTTGCTGAAGAAGAGATTGTAGTACGGGTGCACACGTCCCGCCGTCCACATCGTGAAGTCGCCAAAGAAGCCCTCCGCCTTGAGCGCCTTGGTGTCAAGGGCGAGAGACGCGAGATCGGCGAGCGCGCCCTTCTCCTCCAGGTAGGTGGGCGCCAGGAGGACGACGACGTGGTGCACCAGCTAAATCCTCGGTCATTCTTCGTTCCAGATTTATATGGCTCGCCTTCTCCGCCTCGGGATTCTTGTGCCAAATGGCCGTCTCGAGTCCGTCCGAAAGCCCGGCGTAGACCTTGAAGCGCGCCGACTGGGGCACCTTCGTCGAGACGGCCCTCACCGACTGGATGTCGCGGCTCAGCTTGCGCCGCAGGAGGTAGCCTGGTCGGCTTGCATTTCCATTGCACCACCAAACCGGCAAAGAAGCCGTTCTCATTGAGGAGCTTGTAGGAGAGGCCCGACGTGCAGCACTCGGGGATCACGCGCTCAAAGTAATCCTCGGCATCATCAAACTCGAGACCGAGGGCCTGGAGCAATCTCCGTGATGCGAAGAGAGGAGATTCAGACATTCGAGAGGGGATCCACGTAGACCCAGTTGTTGATGGCCCAGTGGATGAGCTCGGCCTTGTCGTCAGCCTTGACGAGCACCGGACGCAAGGCGGGCGTCGCCCGCTCTTGGGGGACCGACGAAGAGCTGCGCACGGCCAGCAGTGGCATGCCGTTGCGGAAGGCCGGGGCGAAGGCGCGGAAGAGCATCGATGAGGCTGGATCTGCCGAAGTCCAGAGAGGAAGAGGAGAAGACGAACCGATCGAGAAGCACGACGAAGACTGATATGAAGGCAGCTCAAATTCAAAGCGACGAGTGTGCTTTGAAATTTGAATTCTCTCAGATTTCGAATGCCGTCGTCTCGTCTTCAGCAACATAAAACGAGCGTGTATTCGAATTTAACAATTCACATCAAACGAAAAAATTCAGGAGAAGTTTTAAATCTTTCACACACGACACAGACCGCGCACATCATCTAAAGGTCTGTGTCGAACGCCTTTGAGACCCGGTCATCCATTCCATACAAGCTTTGTACCGCTTCCATTGTCATCGAGTCTTGTAGAACACGTCGTACTTTCTGCAACACTACAGACCTAATTGACTTTTTACTTACATAAAGCTGCACACCAAGAAGAAGGATTTCTGACAGTCGCAGACCCGGTTCAACTATGCCGTTGCTTTTCATGAACCTGAGGGCCTCTTCGAGAAGTCGCTTTTGAACTCCAGAAATAATGTTGTCAGTCTCTTCAGTTAGGCCTTCAGCGCCTGCAAGAATAAAACATTCCAGTTGTAAATTACCTCGCGCCCAGAATTGAAGCGCACCAAGAAGAAGAAATTCTGGTGCGTTCAACCGCATTCGCGCCATCGGCTGGATTAGACGTGTTATCATTTTTGCTACGGCCACGCGAGAATTGCTGAAGCCGATAAACTTCAAAAACCAGTAAACACACGAACTTCATGATCATCTCGGTATGTGGATTCGTTCCAACTTCATTTGTGAAAACGTAAGTCGATTCGTCAAAAACGTCGAAAAAATCTCCATTTGCCAAGTAAAAGACTTTCGTCTGGCCAGATCGTGCCGTAAAGTAGCATGTTTCAAGGAAATCAAACAGGACAATAAACGGGCCGAATAGGCGCTCCTGGGTGAAATCCTTTTAGCACCAAGAGGACGTGACGCCTACCTGCTGCGGACTCGAAAGCAGACGGAATTCGTCGAAGGAGCCTTCAATGAAATTGTGATAGTGTGTCATGCTCTCCACCACGAAGTTGTCTAGATCAGCAAATGTAATTCCGCGCGGTGCTGACTTTAAGCGATCGAAGTCTGTGCAACTTTAGCTGAAAGCTGACCTCGCCGCCATGCTTTTGACGCAGTTGCTGAAGACGAGCATAAGAAGTTTGTAATCTTTCGATTCTGAGAAATCCACTCTGGGCGACTTCTTTGTGCTCTCGAATCTTCAAGAGTACCGCTGAAACTGCATGAACGCAAACGTTTGGGTCTAACCTGATGGAAGCATTCCAACGTCATTGCAGCGCTTTAGACGACATCCTCTACATGTGCGGCTTGAGACTTCTGCAACGACCACATCCGTTTTTGTTGCGTGGCAGCAAGAAAACAGGCCAAATGGTGAGAAATTTGACGCGAGAAGAACCCGTTCGATAGTTCAATCGGCCACACGTACCTGACGAAACGGAGCACTTCTGATCACCACGGCGACACCGATAGTGTTTGTTCAACGTTACACAACGTCGAAAGAAAGCCGCGCAAGCCCGACAGACACGGATGCCATAGTGGTCATGAGGAGATATGACGTCACAGACGCGGCACGGCGCTGAAGCTCTGGTGGCGGTCGCCACGAGCCTGTTCATGCCTACTCACTCGACCGCCGAGTGCGTCCGTCCTCATAACGATCGATTCATTGGCCTTCAGGCCTCGAGCCGGGGGTCGCCAACTCACTACATACATCGCCGCTAAGATTGACCGTGATAAAGGGAATAAACGCGCGGTGCACAACATCGCACAATTCACAGAGTCCCAAATTGAAGATGCGGAGTCCCGATTTGGCTGGCAGACACACACCCGTCGTCTGTTTGCGTGGCAACAGCAGGCTAGCCTTGTGGTCTTGTGGCCTCTCGGTCTCTTGTTGCTTGTCACCTCTGCCAAGTAGAGATACCTTATGAAAGGACTCGCTCTTCTTTTTCAAAATAGTGGTTGAAAAGGGCTAGCGCACTCAAAGTCACTTGCATTCAAAATCACAAATCGGAATATTCAAGCATTTTGAATAGAATGCATCCATTGCGAATGTCGGCTTGTAAAATCCAAATTGAAACTTTTCGCATTCTTATAGCCCCTTCTCTCTATCACTCTCTATCGTCCCCGCTCTTCAAGATGGTTCGTCTTCTCTTCCGCTCCACTTCTTCCTCCTCCTGCAGGCCCTCTGGGAAGTGGCCGGCTGGCTGCTCGCTCACCTCGGCCTCGGCACCATCGTCCTCATCAACTGCGACAAACAGAAGCAGCAACAGGCACCCCCGCAGCAGCAAGCCCCGCCGCCTTATCCGCCTCAGGCTCGTCGTTCATATTCGACAACGTACTCTTCAGCAGCCGGGAGCACCGCCTCCGCAGCAACCGTACCCGGGAGCTCCTCCGCCTGGTCAGCAGCCCTATCCGCCGCCGCCCGGCCAGCCTTACCCGCCCGGAGCCTATCCCCCTGGAACACCGCCGCCCGACCAGCAATACCCTCCTGGTGCTCAGCCGCCCTATCCTCCGCAATACCCTCCCGGAGCACCGCCACCTCCCGGCACCTACGGCGCTACTGGAGCCCCGCCGCCCGGCGCACCGCCGCCGCCTGGAGCCCCGGGACAGAAGTCGACAATTACGGCCGTCGCAACCGCGTCGCAGTCGAAGCCCGTGGAAGGAGAAGAAAAGAAAGAGGAAGAAGGCGGTGACGAGGAGAAGAAAGAAGAGGAGGGCGGCGAGGGAAAGTCGAAAGCCGGCGATGCGCCCGGCTCCAAGGCCGATGCGCCGAAGTCGAAGGCGGACGATGCGCCGGCTTCGAAGGCCGATGCTCCCGCTTCCAAGGCTGATGCTCCGGCGTCGAAGGCGGACGCCCCGAAGTCCAAGGCCGATGGTGCACCGGCTGCGAATCCTGGAGCGTCGCCCGTGAAGCCTGGAGCGGTGCCGGCGAATCCCGCCTCGCCCGCAAAGCCCGAAGTGCTGCCTCCGAAACCCGGAGTGCCGCCTCCGAAACCCGGAGTGCCGCCCCCGAAGCCTGGAGTGCCGCCCCCGAAGCCTGGAGCGCCGCCCGCGATTCCTGCAGCGTCGCCGACCAAGCCTGCCTCCCAAGCCTTCCCCGTTCCCCAGTAGCCGCACGTCCCCTATTCGCCCCCGGAACTCTGCTTGCTCACATCGCCTCTCCCAAGCAATAAATTCTTCGCGAAAATTTTGTCCTTGGCGACTCCAACTCAAGTTTTGCTTTTGGACGAGTCGTTCAGAATTCGAACGTTCGGGTGTGGGGGTAATCAAATGAGTGACAACTGGTCCTTTTCCGTGCAGAATCCTTCAAATAGTCTAATGACCAACGCCGGACTCATCGGGGTGCGAGTCTCCGTCGACGAGTGGTCGACGAGTGCCTCACAATCAGACTCAAGAGGTCGCATGCACCAACAAATTGGGAACAAATTTTCAACGTTTCAGGACGGGTTTGCCGCGTGCTAATGGTGTTTCTCCTCGTTGAAACACGGAACTGTTTGCTGATGTTGTTGAGTCTCGGCTAGCTCAATTGTCAAGAAGCCAGTTGCACTTCGTTGCTCTCAAGTACAACGCCGACATTCTGCTTCCAAGATTGTGCTTACTCTGACCATTTTCAAAATCCTGTCCTAATTTCCAAAAGGATTTAGAGGGACAAACGCCCGTCACCCGCATCCTCGTGAGTGCGTCGGAAAAGGACATTCTTCTTTTGCACCTAGGTGCACCAGTGCTGTCTTCTTCGTCTCCACTCGGTTGAATATTTGCTACTTTGTTGTGAGAGCCCAGGCGAATGATGTTCATTCCGGTCGTCCTTATTTTCTCTGTTACTTTGGATGCAGCTTTGTCTTGCGCCGCTACTTCCACGACTACGACACCAACAAGTAAGAGGCGTCGCTTCTCTGCAGAAAGTTCAATTGTCTTTTCAGCTACTCAATGCACTGCATGCACAGCGAATGACATCGCCTTTGTAAAGGTTGTGCAGGGTGCCACAGACTTCACTCCAGCGATGGGTACCTTGTCGGTGAACGCCGCTGGCTGCAACCAGCTCGTGCTCACGTGCCTGCCTGGTCCTGGTGGACTCAGCACTATTGACGTGGGTACTTTTGTTTCACCATTAACTCCCCTTTTCTCCGCTCTTTGTAGCTGCCTATTTATTGAGTGAACCGGTACATCCCAAGCAGCCCGCTATGTGCGAATTCTAGCTCTGGATTTTTAATTGTAAGGCGAGTAGGGTCTTATTTGCCGTTTAACTATTGTAGTTGATATGGGCATTTTCCAAGAACAACCTTCAATGACGAAAATGTGTGTGGTCAGTAACACAAACAAGCGTTCATCTCCTCTGTTCACATATCGATGCGAGGTAATGTCGAGCTTTCAGGATGGCACAAATAACGGCAATCCCGTTACGTACGACTTGGAGATGGGAACGAGCATGGTGACTCTTGTATGCAACTCCATGGGACAATGGACCTTCATGCTTGGAGCTAACACCATTGTCGTTACTCAGATTCAGTGCGAATCAACCTAGCCCAGGATTGTTTTGTATGTATTGAAGTTCAGGATTTCTTGTTTGAACTTGAACTTTGAACTTTATTCGCTTATTTCAATCTTTCCAGATGAGCGAAGCCCCGAGAGGCAGTGGGCGTACCCTCC
>JAQIXL010003528.1:0-10182 GCA_034700245.1 Poikilolaimus oxycercus
TCCCCACTTCCTTGCCAATATTCGCTCAAACACTCTGCCCGCTCCTGTCCTATTGCCTGTCAACGACCATCCTCCTTCTCATTCTTTGAAGCAAAATCTCGGCACCATCCCAGTGCCTTCCACGACTGTCATTCCTCAGAATTTTCTTGGGTACAGAATCCTATCCTCTACTGACAATAACTGATTCTTATTGTTTGAGGTGTCTGGCATGGGTAATACTACGGTAATTGTGATTCACACGGTATTTGGAATTGTCTTCTTCAACCATACACTATGTAGTAGTTATGCACCTTCTTCTTGGATATTGTCGATAGGCTGTTTCGGCTTCTCCTCACCCTCGTTAACGCTTCAACTCTGTCAATAAAAATGTTTTCTACAGTCGGTTTTCGCCTACGATAGCGTTTTCTTCCGGTCAGGGGTATTAACGGGTTGTCTCTTCTTTCCGAAGATCAACGGGGGCCGACAGTGGAGAGCATTTTGAAGAGAGCGGTGCCTCCCTCTTCTTTCGAGAAGCAGATTCGAGGAGAAGCGAAGTGCCTGAGGGAATCCCCGGCGGCGACCTTGTTCAGACCATGAAAGTGAGATCTCGTTGCCCGATCCTTCTCTTTCTTTGTCAGCTCTTACTGGACGAGAACGGGCCGAGAAGTGAAAGTGCCGAGGGCAACGGGAGAAAGAGGTTCCCCCTCTGAATGCCCGCAGGCCTTCTCTTCCCTCAGGACAACGAAAGTGAGATTGGAGAGAGGAAAACCAGATTTCATGTCTTTCAACTCGTCCTCTCTCGAGACGTTGACAACAAGTTGAGACAGCGATTCGCGATATTTGCAAATTTTCGCTTCTTTAAAAGCCAAGAACAGGAAGAGTGACCAACATTTATTATTCTCTTGAAGGCTATATAAGCGGAGAAATCCTCGGGTCGCTGGCGTATCCCAAAGCCTCGAAGTCGTACTGGTAAATGGCGAAGAGAACTCGAAGAATGCCCGGACTCCTTTCGACAACTTTGCGAACCTTTGTTGCTCGTGCTGAAATTGTTGTGAAGATTATGGGATTTTAGTATTCTAGTAGCGTCTTCCATTAGCCCTCTCTATAAACCCCTTCCATTAGTCTCTCTCACCCCTCTATAAAAGGCCATATTGCATATTATTAGGGCTTTTCCCAGCCTCTTCTTCTCCTTTCCTTTCTCACATCTTTCTGTAGTACTGTAATAAAGGTATATAAAAGGGAACTAGCCAACGGCCAAAACAGAAATAGTGAAGGCTCCATGGAATAGCTCACTTCCGCCTATTGTAGCATGAGGAGTATCCGTTTCCTTAACTTTTCGAGCCACCGCAGCAACTGCCTCCTCGGGCACCTAGTCCATGTAGAGGAGTGTTCAAGGAGGTGCTAACTTTGCTTCCTCGAAGAAAGACGGAGAGCTGCTCGGCTATACCGGCTCGATTGCTCGAGCTATAGGGGATCTTCTTATAGTGTTGAAAGTTCTTCCCGAGTTCGCAGTACCTTGAAAGTCACTGAAGAAACCAAAGAAAACCATGTTTGTGGAGCAAAGTGGAAAGGGACATGAATATGCGTGAATATTCGTTTGTGATTGAGAGCCTCGTGAAGACGCCGAGCAAAGCAAGCGACATCGTCGAAGCAGCCAAGGCATCGTCTTCTCGGGCTTTCAGCTCTATAAACGGAAAAAAACGTTGAACTAACTAAGCTGAAACCCTGAGTTAAATCCCGTGCCGCACTGATCGGCAATGCCGGAGATGAACCTCTCAATAGGATTTCGAGTAATAACAAAATGCTGCCACTCCTCAGCCTTCTCCAAACGATAAGAAGTTCGTGCCTCTAGCTGACTGATGTTGTCCGAGTTCTCCCGATCGTTGCAGGGTCTAAAGATCTTCTGAGCCATTCGACTTACAGCTGCAATGTCTGTCACCAAAAGAGCAAGAGGGCTCTTACCGTATTCTTCTTCTTAATGAAGTTCGCGTCGGGCATCTTTAAGTAGGTCTCGTTCCTCAAGAAGCACATGATTCTGAGGGCAATGCTGTGCATATTCTTGTTGATAGCACAGCCAACTATTTTGAACTCTTCGACTGGCTAACAAGAAGCTACTTGACAATGAAGAAAGTAAATCTCACCATGATCCTATAAGGAGCTCTCATTTCTAGAAACGGTGGAATAGCTTCGAGGTCCTGCCTTTGGATTCGAGCCGTGTAGATCCAGGCCAGAGAAAGCAAGAGGAGGGAGGAAGGACAGGGAGTGTGCATACTCCGGACGATCTCAGAAGGGTTTTGAAGGAGACTTCTCTAAAAGTCAACCCTATGCTCAACTTGTTTCTCGATTTGATCTCAGGGCTTGCTCATCACAAAAACCTTCTCCCACTGACCACGAGGCTCTTGCCAAACGCCTTTTAATGAAAACAATAATGGCACTCTAGAACTTATGCTGCCTCTCCTCGTCGTGTGAAAGTCATGTGACAAACCCAAACACCCCAATTGCATAAGAATCCTGACGATTCTCTTCTCCGTCTATAGTGCTTTTATTAGTATTGTATGTCTTCCTGACAATTAGCAATTACTCGATTTATTACTCGATTTTTATTTTTTCAACTTTCGGGGATACAGACGATAGAGATTCTCGGGAAAAGGGAAGGTGTCCGGCCATGGGTTTGTAGGTGATTCTACATAAGGAGCTATTGCAGGATCGTCAGCAAAGCCATAGTGGTGGAAGTCCGTTCTGTAGATAGCGACAAGTAGCCGCATTAACATCGGTGTCTCTTGGAGCTGGGCGAGAAGACCCAGAACGGTGTCTAAATAGCATTCACTACTGCTAAAAGTTTGCCTCAACCTTTACCATTCGTCGCGTGAACGGTTGTTTTGGCTGACAGTTCTTGAGAAATATGCGCAATAACATTCTCCGGAACCTAAAAGAATCAGAAAATGCTGTTGAAGATAAACCTTCTGTTGCCGAAAGATTTCGCTCAAGTTGCCAATGAGCGAATCTCGATCATCAACATCGTAACGAACTTGCCGAAATCGTTCACCATGCCGATTCATGTCGCAATACCTTTGACCCTTGTCTACCTTCCACCTCTCAACTTACCAGTTCTGTGGTGCGAAGTGAAGGAACATGTGCTCTGATATTGGGCCGTTCTTTTTGAGAGCCTGAAACTTCTTCTAGTCAAAGCAATTTGGCAAACCCGATACATTCTTCGAAGAAAACAAGAGAAATCGCGATGGCATCCAAGGCACTTGATTTTGCTATCCCATTTCCGAAGACACTGATCGGCAAATCCGGAGATAAGCCTAGAGATCGGATGCCGAATTAGGACAAAGGCCGACCATTCACTAAATTCGTGTTGAACGTCAAATGACGAACCTTTCGCTGATGTTCTTCACATAATGCCGCTTGACCCAATCAAATGAGGTCGCCTGCTCGGTTCTTGGGCAAAAGCGGTCAGCGTAAGGATGCTTGAAAGTCATGTTGGGCATTGTCTTGTAGCGGTCTCGAGCCAGGTAGCACATTGTGTAGGTTAGCATTGTCTGTGCATTCTTTGGAATTCCACAGGCTAGAAGCTTGAAGTTTGGAGCTACCTAAACGATTTTGTGGTTGTTTTTATTGAATAGGCTTGCCATAATTCGCCGATGAGCAGAAATCTTCCAGGGTGCCCGAAATCCAGGGATGTCCTCGAGCGATCTCAGTAGAATGTTTCGACAGCGAGTAATGTGAAGCCAGAGGAAGAGGCCGAAAAGGACAAGGATGTAGAAGTTTGTTTCACGCATTAGACTCTCCTTCGAATTGAAAGCCCTAGGTCCCGAACCGGACAGAACCAATCGCTCGTGCATCAAGGAAAACTAGCTTCAAACTTAGTCTACCCGTCGACTTGTTCTCGCTAATCGCTTGATCGCTAGCGAAGAGGGAAAAGGACGAGTCTTCTCTTCTTCCACGTCGACATTCAGCCTCTAAATTCCCTCAACTTCTAACACTCCTCTTATTGTCTTGCCTATTCAAAGTGTATTTTATATTTAAAAAAAGTCTTGTAGAAAATGGTTCTCGCATCATCGACGACATTGCTACTACTGTCTGCCGCCACTCTTTATGTCTCAAACGCTCAATTGAAGCGGCTTCAGACCGTGCACCCATTTCAGAAATGGACTAATCCTCTTCGAATAATGGTGAGATAAGCAAGAACCCTAAAATTGTTCCAGGCTTCAGAAGAACACAAAATAATTGGATGTGCTATCAACAAGAACATGCACAGCGTTTTGCTCCGAATCATGTGTTATGTCAGGGCTGGAAGGACCGAGAATGTAAGATTTCCTCCTTTTCCACTCCTACAAATCAACTTCTAGGTGTAAGTTTTCCGTGGAAAATGAATGATTGTGGGAAGTTCAGAACTTGTGATGGCGCAAAGGGCAACTATCACACTCTTGCTCACCTCCAAAGAAGTACTATGTATCGTTTGGAGAAGCCTGATGAATGGAGACATTTCGTTATTACTCGCAATCCCATTGAAAGATTTGTCTCTGGCTTTGCTGATCAGTGCGGGGATGGTTTCAACGCGGTGTAAGCGACTTTTTTTTATCGCTCACAGAAGTCTGAAACAAAAAGCAGCATATTTACTGCTTTCAAACATCTGAAAGCGCACATCAAAAGAGTTCAGGATGGAACCGGCAAAGGAGCGTTGTCTTGGCTGTTTTGACGACGTGAATTGCTTCCTTCATCGTTTGCATGAAGCTTTTCGTCGGAAACGGCGTTTTCTGACCGCTTACAACATTTGGCATTTCATGCCACAATCCTGGTCTGTTGATTGCTTCTTGAAATGTTCATCTCGCAGGTACTGTGATATGCGAAAGAACTATCTTCGCTATCAACAACTGAAATACAGCTCTTCAAATCGTGAAGAAATTGCTGAGCAACTTTCTGATTTCCTTCATGAAAGTAACGTATGTTTTCTTTATGGACTTTTTCATAATTTTAAACACTTAGGTGCCAGTAGAATTAATCAGTAACATCTCTGCACAGGCCCTGCGGCTAAAAACTCCTCACGCCACCGTCGGCGGACGTGCGTTGTTCTTTTTCTTGTAAATGCGTCGCAAAGCAATGATTTCAGAAAGAGCCTCCGATATATTGAAGACAATATTGAGCAAGCCGGATCTTCTCAAACTTCTCTTCAACATTTATCGTTACGATTTCGAACTCTTCGGCTACGGTAGCGATCCGCGGATAGCTCATTTGATGGAAGCGCCACAGATTCCAAAAGTTCCATTTATATTGCCACTGTGAAGATCTCAAAAAAAAATAAATGCAATATTTCTTACGCTCAAAGGAGCTGCGCCATTGTCGGAGAAGCACTATTACGTGCCTCGGTCGCAGAGTGTTCCGCAATAAAAACATTTTCAAAACAGCCAGGCGTTATCAGGGCTTGTCGACGACGCTCTTTTACAATAGAAACCTCTCCAGTGGGCTCCAGCGTTTGAAGTTAGAATCGGTGCTTTGTGAACATTTTCATCAAAGAAAAAAAAATTTACACGACCACTCAAAACAGCATGTTGCTTGATGCACTTTTGTTGGTTTTATGCCGAGATGCTTAGAGCAATGAGCAGTACAATAATTGGAGATATTCCAGAAGTTATTGCAAGGTTGCCCAGATTGAAATCCTTGCTTACAACTGTGCCGTTTCTTAAAATAAAAACATCTAACCACAATCAAGAACACGTACATGGTGGCGTTGCACTGATAATAGCCATAGTCTGCTTCGACCGTTGTGTAGATGACAATGTTGAACCACCACTCATCATCGTTCGGTGGCATCTAAAGTTTATTTTAGTTTGCTTGTCTTATAAGTTGATTTCTTGCCCAATAATAAGTCTGGCAGAGATTCATCGGCAAATACCCGCCGTCCTTAAAACAAAAGAGATTTGGCACGATCATCCAGGTCGGGAAAATCCTGAAGGCGTAGTGATTTCCCAACGCCATCGACGTGTGATTCGTCATATTCCGCATGTCGATGTTTGTCGTTGGAACAACGTATTGCTCAGGTCGGGCTAAAAAAAGGTTTGTGCAAGCAATAAAAATAATAATGAATAATAAAATAAAAATTTTAACCAACATGGACACATTTCATCATTAGGTGGGTAGTTATAGCCCGCTGCAGTGGTCGATGAAGGTGAGCCTGTTGTTGTGCTTGTTCCATTGAATCCTTGACACGAGGACAGAACTGGGAAGAAGAAAAGGAGGACAAGCGGAGAAAGCATAAGAGCTGAAAGGGTGAGCGACGCTGCAACTGGGTCGACGTGACTGTCTTATCTGGTACTCTTCATGGAAACATTAAAATCGGCGTTGTGATCGCTCAATGAATTTCACTGAGGCGACAAGTTCTAGGTGAATCTTTTTGCGTTTTCTTTAACGTGAACTATGTCGTATGTAATCAAATAAAGAATAATATCGCCGTGCTCAAAAAGCTTCCTCGTAGGAAATAAGATCACCTAGATGGGCTTCCTGGTATATCGGTAGAAATACAACTAAGAGATCGATAGAAGCTCAAAAGAGAGAAAGCTAAAGGTCTAACGCTCTTCAAGGAATTCACGAGAAGGAGTTCCAGTGAGACGGCTCTCTGATCCTTTCGTCGTCTTGTCGCCTATGTCCAGGTTAAAGGCTGAGAAAACACATCAGGAAGGGCCTCAGGGGGTCGTCGGCCTGTGAGGGGGTTCGGAATCTGGCTTTAGACAGTGCCAGGCACTTGGAGAATCCGCGCAGGCTGAACCACGGGGGGGGGAGGGAACTGCACAAGTGCCAATAAAGATATACTTCTTACATTGATTGTGAAGGGCGGAACAGTACACTGCTCTTGGTTTCTCGACGAATTTCAGTTTAGTAGAAGCAAAAGAAAAGCAACGGCGACGTTTCCGCACGGAGTACGACTTGCCTCCTTCCGCTTCTATGTTGTTTGACATTTAGTGCGTATTTTCGGCGCGTGTGCCATCTTTTTATTTCGTGCGTTCTTGGGCCTTTTGACAGTCTTGATGCCAAGATTGGTCGCGTGCGGTTGCGTGTCTTTCCTCTTGCTTTCGTTGAGATAAAGCGCGTTCCCTCATTGCCGAGAGTTGCTAAGCATGAAGCGCGTTGAAGAACTGAAGAATGAAAAGGTCATATAGTGTTTCTTGCAAGAGTTTGCCCATTTTGCGAAACAAAGCGATATTTTCTTGGCGTTGCGCGACTATCGGCGCTTTCCTTTGATTAGGCGTAACGAACTTTACCTCATTGTCGCTTGAGATACTTCGAGTTTCGTGTTTGTCACACGTGGCGCGGTGTTTCTTTGCACTCAACTCTTGTAGCATCACTTCTGATTTCAGGTAGTCGAAATGACCAGCTATTTCGAAAAACTTCTGCCAGAAGTGCGCAATCGATGGGGCGATGTGCGTCAAGCATACTTCAATCTTTTTTCGATCGAAGCAAAGCAAGCTTGGGACGAGATCGAAGCGAAGATCGGAAAGCGTCCTTATGCGAAGACTCTCTCCGAGTTTTTCTCCATGTGTTCAGCGGTTCGTCATTTTATTTACTTGGCAGTTTTACATGTGCTTGCAGAAGATCAGACAGGAGCGAATGACAATCGGAGAAGAGTTCATGCCTCTCTTCGAGGAACTCGAGACTCTCCGAGAGCAGGCTGGGGCCGAACGTGAAAAGGCCGAGCTCGAATTCGCCCTCGCTTTGGCGGAGAATCACAAGGCCGGCTTTTCCATGGAGCGTCTCATCAGTCAAGTCGCCGAGCAACTCTCGGACAACGTATTTGTCAAGAACCAACAAATCATCGAAACTGTTGTGCGCAAGGCAAAGGTCTGGTTGTTTTTCTTGGCATTGTTTTTTAGTACCATTATACTTCCACACCGGGAAGGTCCTTCACTCGCTCAAAGATGGTTTACCTACGTCTCTTCGGAATTCAAGTTCCATTTGAGAAGTGCTCACACAAAGTGAAAGATGACAGTTAGTGCTCAGTTCTTTGCATTTATTTACTTTGATACTTTTAGTGACAGCCATATGGGAGGCTGCGTTGAAGCTCATTGACTCGAAGAACGCTCCAGACGCTGTTCACAAGGGAACGAACGATGGAGGAAGCACCTCAACGGGTATTCGTCGTGGTTCGAGGAAGCGCGCGGCGTCCGTGCTGCTCGTCGATATCTCGAATGATGAGGCTTCGGATGCCGGTTCGTTGAGGTTTATTTCTCAGAAGTGGCGTTTAGAAGCGAACAAGAAGTCGCCGAAGAAGGCCGCCGCGAATGATGGAATAAAACAGGTTGTATACTTTGCTGATGTCGACGTTGTAGAATCCGATGAATGACAATTCGTCGTCGCTCGGTAGCGTGAAGAAGGAGGTGGAAGAGACGAAGGCGGCGCCCAAACCGGCGGATTCGACTTCGAAGAACGCGGTCCCTGGCGAACCGGCAAATACTCTTCCGGCAGGTCGCCCGGCGGCTATCGTCACTTCATCGCAACTTGGAACTCCTGCTCCTTCAGTCCCTTCGATCATTCAGGTCCCGTCCTACTCCCTTCTTATTTCTCAATTTCAGAACACGAAGAAGAACGGCCAATCGCTGAGCGAGGAGGACAAGAAGAAGAAGGATGAAAACTCGAAGATCAAGCCCGTTGTGACCATCGCGCAAGATGTGAACCGGGCTAAGCCGGCAGGCGCTGTTCCGTCTACTCTTTCAACAAGTGTTTCTGCTTCATCGCAAGTCGTTGTTCGTCCCTCGCTTCCTGCCACTAGTCATCTGCAAGCGAATGGTTAGTGAAACTTCTTCGAAAGCGATGCGTTTTGCAGCGAATCATGGCCCGATGATGCAGCCAAACAAGATCGTGGTCCCTTCGCAGCCAACTCCAATGGCTCCCGTCTACTCTACTTCCAACGCATCGTCGCATTTGCTTCAGAAACGTAAGTGGTGCCGGGTTTGAAATGTTCTTTAGTGACGTCGAATGATTCGACGGCGATCGAGAAGGAGCTTCTTGGCGATTTCATGTAAGTTCCTTTATTGCATTTCAAATGCGGGATTCTTTCAGTTTCAACCTTGTCGAGACGGCCCGCGGACTTCTGGCAACTGGAAACAAGGACATCGCCCTCGTCTGCCTCGAGAAGGCCTGTGACAAAGTGCCCGAGGTTTGTTGTCCTTCTTCAATGATCTTGTCTTTTTCGATGATCCCGAGTGACCGCCGCGGCATGGCTCTCTACGCTCTGCAAGGAATCTACGAGAAGCAGTTTCAGTGAGATCTCTCTCTGATTCCTTCGTTGACTCGCGTTTCTTGTTATCTGCAGTATTGTTTGGCAGAAATATGGTTTTTGTTTTGAAATAAAGAAATTTCGACAATAAGATCGTTTTTTGGGGACAGAACATTCTGGAGTAAGGACCGAAGATTTGTTTTTGTCTTCTCTTTGATCTCCTCGTAGTCTTCGTCAGGCGAAAAGGAAGAGAGGAGAACCCATGTTTAAATGAGAGTGAAGAACGTTCCACCTCATCAGGGCTGATAGTGGTGCTCAGGACATCTCACGATCTTTCGAGGAGAGAGCAGAGTTACTGAACGAGAAAGAGAAAGGTTCTCCGCCATATCGACTGGTCCGGTCAGGAGGCCTAAGCAGAAGCGGAACTTCGATGAAGAACCGACGAGACGGCTAGCGACGCCGAAGAAGCCGGGCGACTACGACGACCGGTATCAATGCAGAATTCTTCTAGAAGTAAAAGGAAGGCAGCGACAACGTTTCACCGCAACAGTACGACCTGCCTCCTTCCGCTTCGTGATTGTCTGACATTTAGTGCGTATCGGCGCGCCTGCCATCTTTTTATTTCGTGCGTTCTTGGGCCTTTTGACAGTCTTGCTGCCAAGACTGGTCATGTGCGGTTGCGTGTCTCCTTTCTCTTGCTTTCGTTGAGATAAAGCGCATTTTCCTCACTACAAAGTGTTGTTAAGCTAGAAGCGCGTTGAGGAACCGAGGAATGAAAAGGAAATTTAGCGTCTTCTTGTGAGAGTTTGCCCATTTTGCCAAACAAAGCGATATTCTCATGGCGTTGCGCGACTATCGGCGCTTTCTTTTGTCTAGGCGTAATGAACTTTACCTCATTGTCTTCTGAGATAATTCGAGTTTCGTGTTTGTCACACGTGGCGCGGTGTTTCTTTGCACTCAACTCTTGTAGCATCACTTCTGATTTCAGG
>JAQIXL010003529.1:0-10177 GCA_034700245.1 Poikilolaimus oxycercus
GGGAAGGAGGGAGAAGTTCACCTATCGGGCTGTAACTATGCCGCTTTTACGCTCCAGCGGAGCGGAGCGACGCTGGTTTATTTAAATTGAGACTAACCGCGAAGCTCCATCCTACGATGAAACAAAATAGTTGAATTAATAGTAGTTCGAAATGCGGCGTCAAAGCGTAGTGGAAGATAATCAAGCCATTGTTCAGCGCTTTGCTGGCATTCAGCCAGCCCTCGGCCTCTTTAGCGTAACCCTGAAGTTTTCGTCTGAAGCGACATTTATACTTGGATTTGTGGGGCAAGTGTCTGTAAAATCTGATGAATAGCGTCAAAAGTGCAAAAATGCCAATGTGCGAGAGCGAAAGATCGCTCAATTCACCTGCAGTATGAAGTCATCTAACAGGTCGCCGCTTGACGCTCCATATGGTACACCAGCTGCGCCTACGACTATCGGTAATGCGTTCCAAAATACAATAAACGCCCAAAAGAGCGTCGGTCGTACTTTCCAAAACGAATCCTCTCCAAGAAAAACCTGAGCGCAACATTTTTAGAATTGGAAAGAATACCTGAAATCGGTAGAAAAATGATGAAGTTGCTGTCGTGGCCATTAGCAGGGTCAACCAGATGAGAACGGCCATCTGAAGTGTGGGCGAAACACCAAAAAGCGTCGACAATGGCCCGCTTAGCTCAAATAGCATATGTGGTGGAAAGAATGTGACTTGTAAAAGCGAGAACATCCAAACATCATAAGCTAGTGAAACGGTCTGTAACGTTTGACCACGTCTTCAACTCGAACCAGAAAGGAGAGCAGAAACCAACGATAAGAATTCGCCTCTTTTTGTTTCTTGTAACTCACAATCAGGGTCACGAAGACAAGATATGAAATCAAGGCAAGCATTGACATAAGATGAGTAAAAAGGGTTAGTTGAGGCAAGCGGCCATGGCCGAATTGAATTCCTTTTGGCCATAACTCCATGTCACACCAAGATGGATGGTCCGGCTTTCCACAAAGCATTGCCAAACGCTCTAGACACTCCGCTCTATTCTTCAAAGATCGTGTGTGAGGTTGGGTTTCTTACCCGCCTTCAGGCAGGTGTTTTCTTTCGGCTATTCTTCTGGTTGTGCAATTTTCATACCAAGGCAATTTTTTGTTTCTGAAACTGATTTTGGAAGCTAACAGCAGCTGACGTGGCGGCTGTCTTCCCAAACAACTCACAAAATCCTTAACCTGTTTCTCCCGTCAACCCATCGGCCCCTCCAGCGGGCTAGCATTGTAGTACTACAATGGCCCTAGTCGTTCACCTACGAGTCGAGAACGTCTACGGCAAGTTTCAGTTGAAAGTCACTCGAAACTGGCTGCCTCTCAAAGGTGGTAAAAAGACAAAGGATGCCGTGTGAGTGTTTCTAAAAACCAAACACTTTATTTGTTTACGCACAACAAGAAACATTGAGAATCAACGTGGAACCAAAATGAGAACAACAGGAATGCTTTTCAACGCCAAGACTGGGAGAAGTTGGAATGGCGTTTAGACGGGCTGCACAATAGCGAGAATGGAAACAGCCAGCAACAATAAAACCTCCTCCCCACTTTGTTCTCTTCGGCCACGACATTTGTGTCGTTGTCAGGCTTCTTCGACTCTTCGCTGACGCCTTCAACATGAGCTGGTGTGGCAGCGAGAGTATGCACTCGAGCACTCGTCATCTCCTCTTCGATGTCATCCTCACCAGGTTTGCTAAACGAAAAACTACATAGCGAAATCGCTAAAGGCGAACATTTTTCCTCCACTTTGCGACAGCTCATATGGGACCTCGAATCCGATGTTCCACGGTTGCATCGCCATCTGAAATGAAAGCGCTGGGTCAAGAACAAGACGAGAATGTCATCGCGAAAGATAAGAAAACTCGGCTAAATGACAGCGAAAGATAAAGCGTTTGTGCGAAGCACGATGCATGATGCACGAGCGGATAAGTAGAATGAATGTAGAAAGAAAACGGCTATTGCGTCGCCGTCTTCTTCTGTCGCTTCCGACTTCAACGATTTGGCGGCGCTAGCCACGAATGTCACTAAGCAAATGATTCCACTTTCCACCACGGCGCCACCCCCGGTGTCCGTGAAGTCTCGTGTGCGCACCTGCAGCCAGAAACTCGGAGCTTCCGAGCGTGAGCCGCTGTTTTGCGCGTTTTTCTTTCCCCGAAATCTAGTTTTAATTCTCGAAGTTGCATCAAATATTTCAGCGAAACTGGATTCGATGCACCCGAAAATTATTTACAAAACGGCCAAGTACAATTCAGAATGTCACGAGCTCAAGCGACGAATATTATAAGGCGTCGACGAGCCGCGTCTTGGCGATGTGGCTAACGCAATTGTGCGCGAAACAGGCACTTCGCTTGTCGCTTCGATGGACACCTGCAGTCTCAGCTGTGTTTTCGGAGATCTTGTTCACTTCTCGGTCACAGAAGGTCAGAAATGAGTGGTTTCGAACAGTTGATATTGGAAAGCAGAAACCTGGAACGTCTTGCTTGGCGCTGCTCCCAGTTGAATATTGAATCGCTTCAAGAGGTTCATCACGGGTCGAACAAGAATCCTCTCGAGGCAAGACCAAATAAAGTATCGGTAATGCTTGAGCATTATAAAAAGAACCAAAGTGTTGACAGAACTATGCGTTCCCACAACACAAACAAGACCAAGTCCAAAGTCTGACAAAACCTTAATTTTTAGAGCTTTCAACAAACTCGTGCTGTGATTGACTTCAAAGAAAATCAGCATCAGCATGATTATGAGCGGCACAACAATGAGTGAAAACGGTACGACAATCTAAAATCGGAAAACAGTAAATAAAAATGTCGCTTGCCTGCAAGATCAACGTGATTATGAAGAGGCGATGCATGTGATAGAGGCGCTTTGACATGCGACCACGAAGACGATTCAAGCGTCGCCAAGTCATTAACGAAAGACTAATCGCAAATGAGCATACCAATGTTATGACCTAAACATTTGTGCCTCAAGAGGAGTATACCAATGTTGCGTACGCCAGAAAGTAGAGAATCAGTGGATTTAATTGGTAAAAATAGCCGTTCATCCGTCGTGTTCCGCCTTCAAGAAGATAGGCTAGGTATGGATACCGCTGAAAAATGAAACAGACTCTAGTAGAACTCACGTCTAAGAAATAAGCCTCAGATTTTGAGCGTTCAACAGATGAAAAACCAAAAAGAGTGCCGATTGTGGTCGTGAGGAATATGTGTATGCCTCCAGAGATCATAAAGAGGGCCCATCTTGACAAACCAGAGTTTTGCATCGCCAGGAGAGTCTAAAACAGCACGAGTAGGTTGTCGATATCATTGCAATCTTACATTGAAGCGATAAAGAAAACAAGAAGCGAGAGCCGCACCACAACCAGCAGTCAGCGTGAAAATAAGTGTCTGAAAATTCGTAATTGATGACAGAATGGTTGATCGCACCGTGCAAAGATGTTCATCCAACCCAATAATTAGATTGTAGCCGATCTTACGCCCAGCCACAATGGGAAACAGGAATTCAGGTTGAATGATGTTGTAGACCGCGTCCGTCGCTGCTCCCCAAACCTAGAAGCGGATCTTGAATTCACTATGAAAAGAAAACAAACCTGAAGATTGAATAAATACCACTTATAATCGCCCATTTCCGTTGTTGAAGCGAAAAGTATTGCAGCAATGCCGGAAAAGTTCACAACAATGCCAATGGGACCATAGATTTCTTGAAATAACAAATAGGCGGCCTGGTTATAAGAGACGTCAATGATGGTCGACATGAACTAGATGGCACGTAGGGTCACGAAGAACGAGCGAAGGCCTTTTGAAATGAACATGGCAACCGAAGCGTGGAATCAAATCTTTGCGCTATTTCTCGTCACAAGTTGAGCCACAGCTGGCAGATACAGACATGAAGAAAAAAAAGCGATAAACATATTATAGTCCGCCACAATATCGCATGCCAAAATACACCGTCGTCTGACTGTCGGTTTTCCGAAAAGGATCCTGTACGCTCATTCTCGAGCTCGCCGTATTTTGAAACTCTGAACCGGACTTAGAGCTGCAAACGCAGCGACAGCACAAAGATCTCTTGTTTCAGCAGCTCTATTCCACGTGCTCGCGCACGGGGGTCGCATCGATAAGGGGCCACAAGATACAGGGCACCTTCTCGGCATAACTTTGCACAAACTACCAAGTTATTGCTTGATAGGTGCAAATTATTAGTAGTGAAAAAACTGGTGGAAAAGCAGATGCTATTTTTGACAAGAGCATATGGTAGTCTAAGGCGTATGGTAGTCTTTCAGCCCGACTACAACGTTCATTTTTGACGCGGACTCTTCTTCTCTCGATCGTTGGTGAACCCCTTAGAATCGTAAAAAGCAACTGGAGAGTCGGAGAGACCACGAGGCCAAGAAGTCTTATCGCAGAGGCATTGCCAAGAACGGCGTCCGCCCTGAGAGGCTCCTTTCCAGCTTCTTTCCCAACACGTGCGACCCTTCATCAGACTGTTTTCAGAGATGGTGAAACTCTTCTTGGTACTGGTTCTTCCGATCCTGGCCCTCGCCCAGACCTACGATGACTCTCTTGCCAGGTTTTTGCCTTCTTCTGACTTCTGACTCATTGCAACTCAAGGAACAAGATGATGCCGTTGAGCGGCGCCGCCTATTCGGACAACCCTCAGGCATGTCTCACAGTTGTTAACGGTGGAAAGGTGCGCGATTTCAAGAATTTGATCAATGTCGAATGTTCAGCTGAAGCGTCAAGTGACCGTGCAATGTGACTACTTCAAGTCGGACACCTGCTCCGGTTACACCGCCGTCTCCGACTCCGACAGAGCCATTATCGTCTCCTTCAGGTTGACTTTCTACTGGAGGTTATGGGCAAGCTTCATGTGGCCGCCCAGTTTATTACACGGAGGTTAATCACTTGAGAGGGTTCGTCCTGGACCAAAGTCAACGGGGTACTAGAGAAGATAAGATCGAAACACGAGCTTTCAGGGGAACGACCACCTTCTTCCAGCTTCTCTCGGAAGTGGACAACAGCGCCTTCGCCGAGAAGGTCTCGTTTACCGGCGGCGGATCGGTGAGATTGAGGCAAAGAAGCCTCATTGGCTGGTTCAGGTCAGCAAGTACTTCGCCACCGGCTTCAACGATGTCTGGACGGGAGGAATGAAGGATGACTTTTTGAGCCTCGCTTCACAGTACCCGAGCTACGACCTCTGGGTGAGTCCGTCTCCTTCTTTTTCATCGTAGAAGTCTTTTAGGTGACCGGTCACTCGCTCGGCGGAGCGATGGCCGCCCTCTGCGCGCAGACCATCGCTTCCACTAAGCTGTTCCCGGCAAACAAGATCTTCCTGACGACATTCGGCGAGCCTCGCAACGGCGACAAGGACTACGCCCATGCTCACGACTCCCTGGTGCCGAATTCGCTGCGAGTGACTCACAAGCGAGACATCGTGCCCCATGTGCCGCCGGAGAACTTTGAGGGCTACTATCATCACAAGGTCGAGGTCTGGTACAACAACGACATGTCCTCGGCCTCGTACAAAATGTGCTCGGGCGATGAGGACGACAGCTGCTCCGGCTCCATCCTCGACTTCAGGTTCGTCTCCTTGTCTGCATCTGAAAAAAAGAGTTGCAGCGTCGACGACCACCTTCACTATTTCGGCAAGTCGGTGGATGGCTTTGGAAAGGCTGGCTGCAAATAAGCAATGCAATGCATTCATGAATAAAAGGAGATGAACGGCGAGCTTGTAAAGTTTGGTGCAAGAATAACTTGACAACATTGGCAAAGAACTTCTTGAAGGGTTTTTATAAAGTCCCAAAAACGCAGACGATCATTGGAAGGCCAAAGGATTGGCGCTTGAGCCCTAGAATCGGGCACTTGAACGTCTCGTTGGCGAATGCATTGAGCCGGGAATTACAGAAAGAGAAATGGGCATTTCGCGTGAGGCACGTTTCTCTTCGCACGTTCGTTTCGTCGGTGCCTGAAAGGTCATAAACTTCTATTCAAATAGACTTCCAAGTGCATTTCAGTTGCAACGTCTTGTGAATGTTTGCTAGCATACCCGAAACGTCGAGACCGGCACGATGCCCCATCGTAAATGAAGTCTTCGGCGCATCGCACCTGCAATGTCTCCAAAGCAAGTGCGTAGAAAGCATCGATAGTTCCTTAGCATAGCAAACAGAACCAAAGTATTAACGGAACTATGCGTTCCAACCACGCAGATAAGCCCTAGTCCAAAATCTACAGGCCACGTTTTTGTGGTGGGAAAACAAACCCGTACTGTGATTGATTTGAAAGAAAATCAAAATTAACATTCCGAGTAATGGCAAGACAATGAGTGAGAATGGAATGACAACCTAAATGCACTTGAAAAGCGCAAACGATGAACTTGCCTGCAGAATCAGCGTTATTGTGAAGAGTCGATGAAGACGAAAGACACGGTGTGACATATGACTGCGTAGACGATTCAAGAGCCTCATTGTCAAGGATGATATGATCAGAACGTAGGCAAGGACTCCCATTATTATCTACGTTCGTGTAGCAACTTGAAGACTTCTTACAAACGTCGCCCATCCCAAGAAATAAAGAATCAAAGGGTTCAACTCGTAGAAATATGCGTTTAGTCTTCGTTTTCCGCCCTCGAGAAGGTAAGCCAGGTGGGGATAGTGCTGCAAAGGTCGCCGATCAGAGTGGGCTCACTTCTAGGAAATAAGCTTCTGACTTCGCGCGTTCTATGGAAGAGGCGCCAAACAGAGCACCAACTGTAGTCGTGAGGAAGATATGAATGAGTGCTGAAATGAGAAAGAGCGTCCATCTTGACAAGCCGCGCATCTGTTTCACCAAAAGAATCTGAGAAACATGGGATCACTCCAAGTTTCGAAACTTACATTATAACGGTACAAAAAGCATGACGCCAACGCAGCGCCGCACCCGGCCGTTAAACTGAATTGAATTGTCTGAAAACGTTTCAGGCGCAATGTCAGCAGTACCACGGATAAGTGCTCATCGAGGTTAATGAAGATATTGTTGCCGATCTTGCGTCCGGCAGGAATAGGAAACAGGAATTCGGGTTGAATAAAGTTATACAGAGCATCGGCAGCTGTTCCCCAAATCTAGGGACAAGATAAAGTTAGCAAAAAGCACAACTTGAAGATTGAAGAGGTACCACTTGTAATCGCCCATGTCCTTAGTGGAGGCAAACAAGATGGCTGCGAGTCCCGCGATGTTGATGACGAGCCCAATCGGGCCATAGGTGTCTTGAAATAGCAAATACGCTGCTTGGTTATAGGAAACGTCGATGAGGGACATGACAAGGACGTCGCTTCCCACGGAGAGATGGCGGCGAAGGCCCACCGGCGGTTTTGAGCGGAACTCAAGATCGACGACGCAATCAAATCTTCAAGATGTGGTGACCACAAAGTGAAGGTGGCGCAGCTGTTGAAGGTGAAAGGAAATAGCAAGCAAAAGTAAATGATACGTCACACTCTAAATGCTTTAACCAAAGTTTACTCGGAAGGATGGTGAGATCAGATTTTGCCCTACCAGAAAACACACTCCGCGTAGATCACAAAGTTGACCGCCAAATGTAAATAAAAGCATGGAAAGTTTTATTCAGCTTAAGACAAGCATTGTTCAGGTTTCACGAAAGATTTGTTCAACAGTGACTGCCAGCTTTCGAACGAGAACATTGTGAAGATTGGTGAGAATGACGACGCAATTGCCTTGTGGCACGGCTTCTGTGTATTCTCGATCAAGATCTAGGCCTCTTGAACCGATCGAGATGTTTTCTTACTTTCATCCTTCGGTCTAATAATCACAACGGCCGAGGCGCCAACGGCTGTTCCCACGTGATACCAATAACCTCCGTCGGCCTTAGCTGCTGCTTCGGCGCTAAGGCCTTTCGGCGCGAAGCTCGGCACGTAGAACCAGCCCATAGCTCCCATGGTTCGCTTGGCGCCCCCCGACTTCTCCGTCTCGATGGGATTGACACCTCGGAGAATCTCTCGCATTGTCGCGGCGCTAATGACGCCGCTGTCGTTCGGCGCTTGGGCGCTAAAAATACGCTCTGTCACTGTGAAGGCACTTTCTGTTCCACTCTCATCTCTCCCCGTTGCCTGTTTCCAACGCAGAAACGGTCGCGACCTGAATAAGACGGCGTTGGCGAAGACGAGCAGGTCATCGGCGGTGCTGAGCAAGCCGCCGCCCGCCCATTTGTATGAACTATCGACCTCGGGCACGTTCTCGAGCACGTGACGGGCTGTGCGGTGGTAGTAACTGCAACGAACGATCAATCATTGTCGTTGGTAGAATGAGAAGCCAACCGCGCTCGACATGGCGTGATTGTGGCGTTGTCGTCAAGCGAAGTGTGCCCGAGACCGAGAGTATGCGAAAAGTCGTCGACAAGTTCTCGGAACTGTCGACCGGCTGCCTTTTCGAGAACGGCACTCGCCAGTGTGTAGCCGTTTGTTGTGTAGCTATAGACAAAGTCGTTCCATAGAATTTGTGAAACTCACAAAAACTTGGTGCCAGGCTCAAATCGTAGCGTCTCCTTTTCAAAGCGCTTTAGTCCCTCAGCGACATTCATATAGGGCCGATTCGAGAGCAACTCAGTTTGCTGACGATCGACGCCCGGTTGTGCAGCTGCATCCTGTATGGCGTTTTAACGCCTTGATTCGGTGCAGTTTTGGTCCCTCTTTCAAAAAGTTCAATTTGAAAGCAGAGATCTTTGCAGAGACCCAAAAGTGACGGTGCTTGGGACGACAAACGCGTCGCCGCGTGCGAGTGCCGACACTTTTTCCCGTTTCCCTTCTTCCGCGTGACAGACAGTCACCCCTCGTCCATCTCCCTAAGGGAAAGACCCTCTGACGTTTCCTCTCCCCCGTTTAATAAACGAGACGTCGCCGACGAGAAGAAATGAAAAGCCTTTCTGCGCAACTTTTTCGTGAAATTCGAACCCGATGCCATGGGATGCCGGCTGTGTGGCTAAGTAGCTGACGGGTGGTCACCGGGAAAGCTTTGTCCTCGTACTTCAGCTCGGGGTAGTCTTTGAAGTAGGCCTGCAAATGTGGTAAGATGCCAAGATCAATGGTCGAGAGCAAATAATTGCCTGAATAGGAGCGTCAAGGTCAAGGCGACCCTCGTCGACGAGTCGCGCCGCAATCATTGACGTGATCGACTTGCTAATGCTGCCCACGCGCATGCGCGTATCGCTCGTGCACGGAACCTTTACCGAGGGTTCGAAGTGACTAAACACTTACAAGCTGTTCCACGTCTGCGAATCCAAAGCCTTCAGACCAAACTCGGCGTCCATCTACACCGACAGCAATGGTTAGGCCCGGAATGCCATGCCGAGCCTGTTTCATCAAAACATCAGGAACAATTTGAAGGGCGAACCATAAAAGCGTGGATTTCCTTTCGGGCTTTTTCCTTTTGAGCGTCAAAGTTTGGTTGAGGAAGCAGAGGAACTCGAGATTCTGGCCGTGGCGCATCTTTTACGGCAAGGCTAAGGGCACCAGCAGCAGCTGCCGCCAAGGCGCCTCCCGCAAGAAAAGGACGTAGGCGCATGCTCTGAAGAGACCTCAATGTTTCCAACACCGAAATTCCAATATTAGCAAATAGATCGAAGGCAAGATGAGTTTGTCGATCGACCGAAGGGCAGAGGCGTGGCCCGTCCTCGACCTCGGGACCTGCAAGCACGCCCTGATGTTACCTGGGGGGGAATCATGGGATCTGCCTTTTGATTTTGCCGACCTTCACTTTTAGTTTAATTCTATGCTTTCATTATCAAGCGAAGTTTTTGTCAAGCCAGCTACAAGGATAGTGTTGCGCTGTTAGAGCGCTGAAGCGCCTAATTACTCTTCTAATGAGAAGTAAGACTGCCGTGACCAAGAAAAAGTAGGCGTTCCATTTTCGAAAAAGTTGACGTTCTTGATTGACCCCTCTCTTCTCTTTGCTTCGAAGCGCAAGTGCGAAAGGAAGCATCATGCCGAAGCCATAACTCGTTCATCTCTGAGTAGAGAATGGAAGGGCGTAAAAATTCCACGCGTAATGGCTTTGATGTTGTGAATGCCCTTGTCACTATCATTTCAACTGGCTTTTAGAGACTAGCTGGGTCTAACGCCCTGCGGCAGCCGCGGCCTTCGGCCGCGCCTGCCTCCGGGCCGCACTCGCCGCCT
>JAQIXL010003530.1:0-10172 GCA_034700245.1 Poikilolaimus oxycercus
AGACCGGAAATCTATAAGTCGATGGTTCGATTCCATCCACGAGTGAGACTTTTGCAAAGGGGCCTCTGTCATTACAAAAGGTCGAGGAAGCGGGAATGAATGAAGACGTGGAAATTTGCGAGAAGAAGACCGCTGTCGCCCTTCGACAGTCGGAAGCACGGTCCGTCGTTCTCCGCGTCAATAGCCTCTGCTGCCCACTGATCATGGGCCAAGTTCCCTCTCTCACAATGAGTCGAAGGATTCGGGCGCCTGTTGCGTTGTTCTCTGCATCAATTGCTTGTGCTGTCCACTCATCATGTGTCACTTCATTTTAAACGCCGTTTCGAGTTTAGAAGCGAAGTTTGAAAATATCCGTTGAGTACAACTGTACATAAAAAGATATTTTCCGGAATAAAATTGCTTCTTTTTAATGTCGGATTTTAAGATTGTTCTGCGTCGCTTTGCAATCATACAGCCAGCAAATTTGCAGCATTGATTCCTACTGCGCTTGGCCCAGCCTTCTTCTTCATTCAAAGTTTTTGAAGAAGGTGCCAACACCTTCTTTTGGAAGCCAACAGGGTCTACTTTGGAAACAGTTCGGAGAATGCCTGCTTTACTAACGATGAGGAAGACTTCGAGTAGAAGCTTAAAACGTTCGATTCAGAACTCTTCTCCGAATCAGACGTGGGCAAGGGTCGGTTGAACCCTTAAACTCCCTTAAAATTTTTTCAAAAATACGCATTTTTCCACTTTTTCGACCGGACCCCTTAACTTAATGGTTGAATCGTTATCTTCAGCAACTTTGAAGCATCCTAGAGTAAAGCGAGGGTCCGCAGCGTCCCTTCTCTTTCCCCTTCCTGACCCCCCTCCCCCCGTTCGCCGTGAGGGGGGGGGGGGGGGGTGCCGTAATTACAAGGCCGTGCCCACGTATGCGGAGGGAGCCTTTTTTCAAGCTCAAATAATTACAATAATTTTTGACTCTCGATTCTGGCACAGGAACCTCATTGCTGATGGTGCATACAAGGTGCACGTTGACCTATTACGAAGTCTTGGTTAGAGCCTTTTCAATTTCAACCTAACCAAGCAATTTTCAGCTAGCAAACCAGAGAAGATCGTTAACATTGACGTTGATGAATCATGGCTGCAACCGGCGGTCTCTTGGCCTGTTGGCACGGCCTTTCGCCTTTCGAGTCTATTGAGCAGAATCAGCATTTACTATCTGGAACTTGTCTTCGTGTACTCTTGCTCACAAGAGTTTTCCGAAGTTGATTTCGTTGGTTTTGGTGACAATGAGTCGATTGCAATTGCGTAAGAGTTTTTTTTTCTACTGTCCGTTAACTTGCGTACAAAAGCTAGAAGAGACGTTTAGAAACCAGAGCTCCTCCAGTGCACCTGCTATGCATGTGCTCAACGTAAATGAAACTTTTACGTTTTTACGCAAGTCTCAAAGGCTTGTATTTATCAGCTCTTTCTTGCAATCAACGGACGAAAGTTGTTGAAAATTTTTTTTCAATCGATTCAATCTTTTTCGTCCCTATTGAACTGTTTTTTAAGAATTTGAAAATTTCCTTCCCAGTAAAATGAATTACAATATGTTGACGTTTGAACACGGTTAAATTTTACAAACGGGTTGCCGCAGTTCGTCGCAGCGCGTTCGAGGCATCGCACACCAAGTCTGGGTTTCTACTCGCCGCCTCTACTGGACCTGGCGAATCGTCGAAATTTTTCACTCAAGGTGCGTCCGATCGGGGCGGACAAGCTTCCGGTCATCGTTCTTACAAGGCAAGATTCATGCTTATTCGACACAAGAGCTATCGCATCGATCTGTCATAAGTCGCAACGCGTTTATTCGTTTGCCATGGTATCTAGTAGCTGTAACGACAGAGATGGATTTGCCGTTTACGGAAATTGTCTTCACAAGCGACAGTTCGATGTTAGTTTAGCCATAAACTGCAGAGTTAATGCTGGTGAGATGGTCGACGTTCCGGCCTTCAACGAATGGTCCATCGATGCGTTTCAAGCGATGCTGCTTGAAGCAAATACGACGCTGAGCTTTCGGCAAGTTGCCTGGACCACTTCGGTGATCTTCACTATTGACTATGTGGCTGTTACATTGACGGCATCACTAATACTCTTTATGAACGAGAAGCCAACTACTGTGTAGGCAAATTCCCACAAATTTCAGCCAATGGCAGTTTAGGCTGCATCATCTCAAGAACAAGACGAAACTTTCGTTTCCAACTGGACGTTTTCGACTCGACTCGCATCTTACCGTCGGCGATCGCTTTCGTATCGTATTTGAAAAGGGGTAGCTAGTGACTAACTCTTCTTCTGTCTCCTTTAGTGCCTATGTATGGCTTGTTGCCCTTTACACAGGGCGAAAATTTTGCTTTTAAAACTCTGCTCACAATCAGCATATATGCAAGGATTTTTCCCAGGTAAAATTGCCCGCCCTGGGAACAATGACTTTACCGCCCTGATAACAAGCTGGTAACAGGCCGGTAAAGTCGCGGCGCCAACTTGGTCCAAGAGCTGGCCACGACTTTACCACGTCTTTTTCCGCTCGCCAAGCTGCAGTTTGGAAAAGGGCGAGACGTGGTTCCAGGCTGGCCAGCTCTTGTTATCAGGCTGGAAAAAATTACCTGGATGAAGTCACCAGATATTTTTCCTTCTTGCTGTAGGTCTGCGCATCTAAACGAGTATCCAAAGAGCAAGACACTAAAAGATCTCTGTCCCACCGCTTCAAACGCTTGACTTGTACACGCACTTTGATCTCCACTAGATGTTTCGCGCGGCGTAATCTGTTCCGTGTAGCGGTGGGCACTTTTGCCAATCTCATTTCATTTGACCGGCAAGCAATAAACCTTCACAGGCAGCACAATCAAGCCGACCAGGCTATAACGGCATTTCCGCGTTTCCCTCCGCCATTAACTTTTCGATCACCTGCCGCGAAAGAACGACTCCAGAAGGAATGGAGAGAATACGAATGTGACGCGACACTTGAAAGGGAGGGAGGCGCGGCGATCGCGCTTCACCTGTCTCATTGCAACATTTCTCTTTTTCTACTCGTTCTCTCTTCACCCCCAAGGCACTAGAGTTTCACTTGTAAGTAGAAATCTGGTTCTTACTTCATTTTGCGACTCTTTTGCTTGTCAGTTGGATTGTGGCAAAGCTCTTAAAAGATGTGATAACGTAACGGGCACTAACTCGATCGTTTCCCAGCTCCCGCTAATCATAAAAGACGATGAACGTTAAAGGTTTCAATGGATAGTAACGAATCCTGGAGGCCGATTCTGCCTTCCGAAGGCGACGCAGCATCCCTCGCTTCACTCGTCATCATTCACTCCGTCTCTGTGTTTGTCGGCGGCGTCGGTGCGCTTATAAATGTGCCCCTGATCTTCATGCTCGGCCGCTTCTTCCGTTCTTCTCTCAAGGTACGAAATTGACCATTTGTGATCTCTCAGTTGTTGCTCTGTCTCGCCATCGGCGATCTGTGCAATTGCGTGGCCATTTGTGCTCTCGGCCTCGAAAGACGAGTCATCTACTGGAGAGCTCTTGAAGAGGAGATTGTGCCAATCGAGGTTCCTTCTTCCCTCTTCTTCAACTCTGTCCAGACTTCATGGTCTTGTGTGTGGAATACGAGTGTTTGGCTTCGGGTTGTCGGCAACTTATGGCCGCCGGCTGTGCAATTGCTGTGCGCAGGCGAACGTCTTCTCTCAGTACTCGTCCCCTTCTGGTATCGACGACTACCGCCAAACAAGTAAGCTTTTCAAACTTGAGAACCAAAAAACACTAACAATAAGAGATTGGTTACTCGTGTCGCTCTCCACCGCCTTCACCTTCTTCTCCCTCGGCGTCGGCTTTCTTCTAGCCTGGCAACGAAGAGCCGAGGGCGGGGCAAAGTTCTATTGCGGCCGAAAATCAGCCTTCGGTGCGCCGTACGGCCAGTTCGTCTACGGAACGATTGTCTTCGGATACTCAATTTCCTTTGTGTTCGCACTCCTCGCGCTAATTCTTGTGCGAAGAGCGTCTGCATCGATGTCCAACGCCTCTGTGGGCAAAAGGCCGAGCTCCAATGAAAAGGTTCTTCACGTTCTTGAAGAGAAGAGCATGGATGACAGAAAATTCGGTATCACGTGGCGATGAGCTTTGCCTCAACATTGCTCGTCTCGATCCCAAATTGCACCTCGCTCTTTTCATCCCTCTTCGAACGGGTTTACATTTTTTTCTTTTAAACTAGTCTAACCCAACAGGTGAACGATATTATCTCGGAGCCTTCAAACTGGGCTTCTGCTGTCAACTCTTCCCTGAATATCTTCGTTTACTTAATCTTGAATGGCGAATTTCGAAGGACTTTTCTCGCGTTCTTTTTACGGTAACTTTGGGAACTCCAATGTTACGGCTGCAGAAAGAAGGCGACGGGTGTTCTCGAAGCTCGTTCTTCAACGGTGTCGACACTTCGGGATTCAAGGAATCGGAAGCCGGTGGCGCATTCGTGACCAATAGGATCAAGCGACAAACTGACAATGAGATAAAAATGTCCATGAAAAAAACAAACATAAAACATGGAAGGTCGCTCTGACTACAACGCAGACTCTACGTATCGTAGCAATAGTTTTACGTGCTGTGGCGCGACAATTATGTGTAGAAACCAAAACCACTTGCATTCTTTAGTGCTCGCGATGACGATCACAAATCAAATCCATTCAACAAACGCAGTCCAGCTGCATAATAACTTGACAGTCAAAAGAAAATTCAATGCCGGAAAGTTTTCAACCAGCCGAAACGCGGCACCGACAACGTTGAGAGATCACAAAGTACAAGGAGAGAATGGAGGCTACGCTGTATTCGTCCCAGTGTGGCCTTCTATGCTGACCCTCCCTTATATTTGCTCCGCTATCGGCACGTGGTGGTGTCCTCGTCTTCTAGCTTCCAATCGTTAACCAATCGAGTCTCTGAAAATGCCTCCTAAGCCCAGCGTTTATGTGATCGGCGTCGGAATGACCAAGGTTTGATTCCTGTTCAACTTCTTCACGTTTCAGTTTGCCAAGCCGGGATCGGTTCCCGGATGGGACTACCCCGATATGGTCAAGGAGGCCGGTGAGATAGTTTTGAAGGATTTCAAGTTTCAGTGACCGAAGCGCTCGCCGATGCCAAGCTGAAGTACACGGACATCCAGCAGGCGACCGCCAGTTATATGTTCGGCGGAACATGCTGCGGGCAGAGGGCGCTCTATGAGATCGGCCTCACAGGAATTCCAGTCTACAACGTTAGTTCAAATGTCACAATGAGAAAGACGAATCATTAGGTTTCAAACGCGTGCGCAAGTGGTTCGAGCGGCGTTTTCTTGTGCAAGCAGATCCTTGAGAGCGGTAAGATTGGGGAGACACTTTTGAATTTTCCAGGCAACGCTGATGTGGTGATGGCTGTGGGCTTCGAGAAGATGGCTAGTGGATCGTTGGAGAACATGACAGGCACCGGAGACGGACGAGCACAGTCCGGAGACAAGCACGTGCAGGTAGACTTCTCGCTCAGAATCTTCATTGGCTATCCAAGCCGCTCTCTAAAACGAGCGAATGAGCTCTGCTTGTTTTCAGGTAATGGCCGATACTTACGGCCTGTCGCCGGCCCCGATAGCGGCCCAGATGTTCGTCAACGCCGGCAAGGAGCACATGGAGAAGTACGGCACGAAGCGCGAGCACTTCGCCAAGATCGCCTGGAAGAATCACAAGCACTCGACCAAGAACCCCAAATCACAATTCACCAAAGAGTACTCATTTGACGAAGTAATGAAGGCCCGCAAGATCTACGACTTCCTTGGTCTTCTTGAGTGCAGGTGAGGCAAGTCGCTTTCTCAATCTCTTCAGTCCAACCTCAGACGGCTCAGCGGCAGCAGTCCTTTGCTCGGAACGCTACCTCAACAGTCATCCGCATCTTCGTCCTCAAGCTGTGGAAATCGTTGGAATGAAAATGGGAACGGATCTTCCTTCTGTTTTTGCTGAGAACTCAAATATCAAGATGATCGGTTTCGACATGATCCAGAAGATCGCTCAAGACCTCTACAGGGACACCGGCTTGGGACCTCGCGATGTTCAGGTTTGACTGTTGTAACCACACAAAGCCCTCAGGTTATCGAACTTCACGACTGCTTCGCACCAAACGAACTCATCACGTACGAGGCGTTAGGATTGTGTCCTCTTGGTAGAGTGAAACGTATTGGCATCGGGTTCCAGGCAAGGGCGGAGAGATAGTGGACCGTGGCGATAACACTTATGGTGGAAAATGGGTGATCAATCCGTCTGGTGGACTCATTTCCAAGGGGCATCCAATCGGTGCTACAGGTTATTTTTCAGAATTGAAAAAAAAGCGGAATTTAGGTGTGGCGCAAATCGTGGAATTGTCGAACCAGCTTCGTGGTCGCTGTGGTCCTCGACAAGTGCCAAATGCACGCGTCGCCATGCAGCACAACATCGGTTTGCACCTTTCAAAGTTATTTGAAGTATAAATGTTCAGGTATCGGCGGTGCGGGAGTGGTCGGAATGTATCGAATGGCCAATGCCAACTCAAAGCTCTGAGATTGTTTGCAAAGATCTATTCCAGATGTCAAAGTGCGTGGAGAAAATAAATCATTCGGCCCATTTTCTCGCTGGGGGGGGGGGACCAATCCTGTGTCAACATCGGTTGCACAAGAAATCCTTCATGCTTTAAAATGGAAATAAACAGCCATTTCGACAGACTTTTGATGAGACGACTAAAACCGTCAACAATCGGGGCAAATAACAACTAGTGGATACAGTCGTGCGACTCTTTGCCCTGCTTCGCCTCGAGCTGGATGACTCCGACATCGAAGATCTTCTCCGGTGTTTTGCCCCTTGACACGTACGAACTGGGGATGCCGAGCGAGAACTTGCGAGCGCAACGTGGCAGAATTAAGAGGTGAAAGAATTTCCACGCAGTTCACTTTTCTTACCCCTTTGTTGTCGCAGTTGTGGTAGATGTTCACTTTCAAATCCAGATTGCTTATCTCGCTCTTGTGTCCAATCAACTCAAAGCGCCCCTGTCCGTCGGTCTTGCCTTCTGCTAGATTTGAGTCGAAGACTGCAAAGAATAACGAGTGTTGAATTTCAAACAAAAATATCTTACCGACTCCTCCGTCGTAGAGCTTGACTTGAACACCTGCAGCCGGCTGCCCACCGCACATCAGAACTCCTCTGACTCCGCCTGATCGGGTGGGCCGGGGATCAAGCGAGAAGGCGACGACATAGCCGACGAGGACAAGGAGAACCAACGACTGCATGGTGAGAGTGTAAAAAGTTGAAGGCGACCTTCACTTATAAGGAAAATATTGCCGCCTGTGTTTTCGGGCGGCGGTCGTCTTCAGAAGACTTTTGCAAGGAATAAGTGTCGATGAACGGGTTTGGGTTCCATCTCGTCACTGAAGACGTCCAGCGACGACGACCTTGGAGAAGAAGAAGGCGGCTCAAACATCGGGTGAGTGGGCTGGACAACAACAAAGTGACGAAAAAGTTCCGCAGCAATTTCAATGAACTCGCCAACGCCAAGGAAAGAGATCGAGTGAAAAAGGGGAAAGACGTCATTCGTGGAGATAAGATCTGAACAAATAACATCTGAACATCTTAAGGTGAGGTGAAAATCGTTTAATCAAGGGTTTGTTGTTGTCAAGAAACGAGGCAGTGCGAGAAAATCATATCCATTGTATCAATGTGAAAAGCGACATTGCAAAGGAAACAAAAACTGAAGGCAAATTACATACGCTAGTCCTCAGCGATCCCGTCTCAAAGGTGATACGAAAACGATCGCCGACATTCAGCCGCGCGTCAAGTTGAAAGTGGCCGCCATTCGGAAACGAGAGCTGCGTTTTATTAGCGAGGGCGACAAAAAGGACAAGGAAGAAAGGAAAAAGTGGAATAAGAAAGCGGAAACGACCGAGCCACGACATCCTTCGTCGTCATTGAATAGTCGGAACAAAGTTGCTTTTGCAGCGCCGTCGCATTCTGAGCGCCATTGTGCCAGGCGTCGTACGAAAGCCGCTAAGCACGACAACAGCGTCACTATACTTCCTCAGTTTCAGATTCCTTTAAAAATAGCACTAGGAACTTGTTCAGCGTTTTGAAGTTATGTATAGTCGCTAACAAACCCTCCGAACAACTCGAAGATAGTACATTCCGTCAGTATCGCGAAAGGGCGTTTTAGTCGTTGTTTGCCGCAGCATCGCATTTTGTGCCAGTCAGCTGCGTCTGGACTTTGATTGCAGAAGCAGCAGGCAAAAAGAAGAGAAACCACGTGGAATGGGGACCTCGGTCACGTTGCACCCATTGTAGTCTCTGGGAACGGAAGAGGCGGAAAAGATACGGCGGGCTTTCATCGCCTTCGTGAAGGATGCGAGGAAAAACTGCACCTGTGCTTTTTCTTCTTCTTCTGGCCTTTCTAGCCGCCGTGTCTAATGCACGAGGCCATCGCAGCCATTCTTCCGTCCACAGGGATCATGACCCTGAGGAGAACATGACCACAGTATGGCCTCGTTATTTCGCGTCGCGTTAAAGATCAAACTTGCAGCCTGAGATCATCGCTTATTGGGGCTATCCAGTCCAATCGGTCCAGGCGACGACTAAGGACAACTACATCTTGACGATGCATCGAATTCCCCATGGAAAGAAAGCGGCAGCCGCGACTAAGGGCGTCATCTTCATGCAGCACGGCCTCTTCGGTTCATCCTCGAACTGGATCACAAATCTGCCAAATTTGGCCTTCGGTGAGAAACTCTGATTTTCTCAGAAGTTGGAGCAGGCTACATCGCTGCCGATGCGGGTTACGATGTTTGGCTGGGAAATGTGCGCGGCAATGACTATTCGCTTGGGCACACGACACTATCGCCATACAACACGAGCTACTGGCAGTGGACGTACGATTATTTGCCATATTGTTTGAGGGAAAATCGCATCTGCCCCGCTGCTTTCTCCGATTGGGCTCCTCCAAAAGACTTTTGGGCCAGAGTTGTCGCCTTTGTCGTTAGCTAAAAAGATGGACACTTATAAGCCTGTTTTCAGTTGGGACGAAATGGTGAAGTATGACTTGGATACGATGATTGACAAAGTGCTGGAGGAGACGGGGCAGAAGGATCTCTACTACATCGGCCACTCGCAGGGCACTCTGATTATGTTCTCGAAGCTTGCCTCGGATCAAGATTTCAACATGAAGGTTCGTCTTGGAGCAATCTCTAACTGAACTCTAAAAGATCCGCAAATTTTTTGCCTTGGCACCGGTCGGAGTTCTCGGCAACATCCAGGGCCTTCTTCACATCATTGGAAGCGATTTCAACATTGAGACGGAGGCGAGCAGTTTTTTTGTTTTATGAGTTGCGTTGTTACTTGCTTTTGCTGTTTCAGCTCCTTGTCAAGCTTCTCAGCCCCGGCGCCTTTCTGACCGACACGGGCTTTATACACAGTTTTGCCGAGTACTTCTGCGAAACCTCAGAAAATGATCAGCTCTGCGACAATGTCCTCTTCATGATTGGTGGACCAAACAGCAATCAAATGAACGCGGTAAAAGTTTCTTGTCACACAAACGTGGCAACTTGAGAGCCGAACGGACGTTTTTCTTTGCGATTTCCCGGCAGGAACATCGACGATCAACTTCATTCATTATGTCCAAATGGTCCGATCGAATAAGCAACAGATGTATGATTACGAAGATGCGCTTGTGAATTTCGCGCATTATGGACAGGTATGTAGGTGTGCGAGTTTTAAAGCTAGACGCTTCAGACAACACCACCCGTGTATGACATCACCAAGATTAGGGCAGAGACTCACCTCTACTACAGTGACACGGACTGGCTGGCTGACAAGATCGACGTGGAGGCGTATCTTCTACCCAACATCCCCAAGGCAGCCTTGAAAGAGGTGAATAATATTTCGAAAGGAAATGCGAAAGGTTGTCGAGCTTAATGATTTCGAGCACTTTGATTTTGCCATCGGTCAGCGGGCGGCCGATGAGGTCTACAAGCCCATCTTGAAGACCATTGATGCCGATGTCGCTTCGAGGCGTGCGACAGAGCAGTTGTGAAACTGATGTTGCTGTGAACCGCTTCGAAGCTCTTGTAATGAAAAAGGTGGAAGCCCTCTTCAGGCAAAGCGTGTCTAGTGGTAGATTCCCGCAAACTCAAGGTCCACTAC
>JAQIXL010003531.1:0-10169 GCA_034700245.1 Poikilolaimus oxycercus
TTGTTTCCAGCAAAATCTAAAATCCTTGTACCAGACCCCTTTTGGAGTTGGTCCGGTTTTACAGAGAACGTCTCATATGGCTAGCAAATGTCCTAATGGACTATTGTCGGAGCACCTCAGAAAAACTTTGTTGATCTACAGGATTACTTTGTAGGTCAAAATAGTGTTCAATACACACAATCTCATCTATGTAATAGAGCCAAGAAAATATGATGACCAGACAGAAAGAGAAAAGGGGTTCGCGTGTGCCCGATACCGGCTGGTAGTGGCAGGTCGAGCCCCCTCTGTAAAAGCCCTCCCCTCAGACGGTCGGGAAGACCCCTTTCAACGAAAAAGTCTGATATGTCGCGTCGTGGCGATCGTGCCGCTTTCTTGAACGATCCTGAGACTTTTACACGTTTTCTCATAAAAAAAATCCTCTTTTCAAGTCATTTTTCGCTTGAGCTTTCATCTCTCCCAGACACAACAAATGCCTCGTTTTCAAATGAAACCTGAGGCCGCCCTAGAGCCGAGGCAGCAAGGCGACAATTGTTTGAACCTGGTCATGTGTTTGGAGAAGTAAAGAGCAAGTTCTAGAACGAGAACTCAGTCTTAGTCATCGAAGAGAATTTCTAGGAAAGTTGAGCAAAGCCTCATCCACGAGACTACTCTGCAGGAGTCTCTCAGAGGGAGAAGGAAAGTATCGAGTCAGTCTGCAAAATCAATGACCTCACATATTCAACGATCATCGTCTAGGAGCGAGAGTCTAGGTCCTGAATGAAACATATTCGAAGCAGGAGAGGGGGCTTCAGACGTCTGGACGAGCAAGGAGCACGAGGCGAAAGCGACGAGTATAGGGGGACGAGAAGAAATGACGACTGAGAATTGCCTCTAACCCTTTAGGTGAACACATTTGTGCCCACAATTTGAGCAGACGAGGGCGAGGAGAGAACAGCCGTCAAAAGACCAACAAGGACATGAAAGAGAAAAAGACATGCAAAAGAGTAACAGCTTTTCGTTTGGTGAACCAGCCGTTCAGCCCCTTGACTCCGCAGTTTGAGCCAATAAACAAGAGTTGAATTTCAGAATTTGCTTTTGATCACGCTCCGACGGGCTCATTTTTGAATAAAAGCTATCACGTACTATTCGCCCAGTGCTGGGTCCTGGCTGAACGTTCTGTTGGGATGAGGTTGAAGTGGTTGAGGACACCATGGAGTTTGTCAATGGAGACATCAATCTGGGCCATCTTTTAATTCAGTCGACCCTACCTCTTCTGATCATCGTCCTCTGTGTCCTGCGTTGTAGCAGCCGTGAGGTCGAGTCGACCACCAAGAACTCGACTCCGCAGCCACTCCATCAAGAAATGCGCCGAAGAATTCAGGCCTGAAACACAGTTGGAGCGGGGTTTCAGCCGGCCACGCGTGACTCGTCAAAACAACGAGCCCTCAAAGGACGCGTCTGAAACGCGTGAAGCACGTGATAACGAGCAGGAGGGAGTGTCTCGGTCTCGCCTGCCAAGTCGGCCTGAGCCTCAAAAGGGAAAGAATGATAAAAGGGAAACAATTCAAAGGGAAAATGTATAGGCAAAGAAGCCTTTCATCTAAAGAGGGCGAGGGAGCGAGGAAGAAAGAGCGAGTGGGTGTATGTTCGTTCCTCAACCACTAAATGAGCCCGCCTAGTCGTCACTTCGGCTCAAAATCCCACGGGAGCAGTTCCACCGCCCGCCTCGGACTCCCCTCGAGGCTCACCCCCACGAGCTTGCGCTTCACACGCCAAGAAGACGCCAAATGTGGAGTCGGAGTCAGAAGAGAAATAGGGACTTCTGAGAGCCGCGAGGAGAAGGAGGAGAGGAGGGATGCCCAAGGGGTTGAAAAAGCTGGCAAAGAGACTCGCCAAATCGCACGTCGTTCACTTCTCTTAGCTCTTCAAGAAGTGGTTAGATTCGACAAGAGCTACTTTTTCTGTCTTTTAGACGGACAAGAAGATGACCGCTTTCTGGACCAACAAGAGGCTCTCGAGTTCAATGGAATCAACAGCTCATTTCAATTTTCCTTCTTTCAACAGCAAGAGGATTGATTCGGCGACACAAAACGAAATGCTAAACTTTCATGGCAACGAAAGGCTATCAAACCAATTGCAAGGGGTCACGACTGGGTGCATGAGAACAAGGAAGCAAAAAAGTCTGTGAGAGGGTGCTGCCAGGCACGGCCCAAAAGATCTCAGAGACTCGTGCCCAGAACGAGCCTCCTTCGAGAAGCGTCTCTGGCCACAAGTCAACGACCGCTAGAAGAGTGACTGAGGGAGGAGGCAGGGGGAGAACAGTTGTCATCGTCCTCCCCCTCGTGAGGCAGCGCGCGCCATTCGCTAGAAACCGCGTGAGGAGTGTGGCGAGCGAGAGAAAAGCGCGCGCGCCCGTTTTTTTCCTGACTTCTCGCCGACGAGCACGCAATGCAATCCCTCCTCCTCCCTCTCGGCAGTCAGAGAGAAAGACAAAATGACGAAGCCGACGCATTCCTTTCGGATGTATTGCTATTGTTTGCAAGAGAAGAGGAGAAAAAAAAAGTTGGCTTACACTTTTCGTACTAGTGGCTTTTTTGAGACTCTCCGAAGCTTGACGGGAAACGAGAAAGAAAGAAGAGGAAAGAGGGCAGAAATTCAAGAAAGCCTCAAGTCAAAGCAGCTCTGAAAACATGACTAGCTCGTGACTAGCCGTTTTAGGCAAAGCTTCACGATGAAGTCCATACTAGATCTGCATCTTGTCCAAAAAAAAAGAGAGGAACAGAGAAATCTCACAATTTCGTTCTTGGCACGCATACCCCGCGCGTGAAAGACGTCGTCGTCGCTGGGAGGAAGAGGACGAAAAGAAAAGGACGCTTCCGGCACTCCCTCCCTCCTCTTCACAGCTCTCGAGAAGCAAGCAACAAGAGGCCTAGAGAGAGCGAAGAGAGAGCTCGAGAGGATGGGGGACCCTCTGGAATTGAGATCTCTTCGTCGTCCCTGCCTAGCTCAACATTGGGGGATGCCACCACCACGAGAGACTCCCGCCTCGCTGCCCGAGAGGGGGGGGGGGGATGAGCGTTCTCCTCGGGGAGTCGTTTCGTCTTTCCCCAGCTCCTCTTCTTCTTCTTGGATCTCCATCCACCCAGAAAACTCTCTCTTCCTTCCTTTCCCCGAGTTCGCGCGTCCCCTTCTTTCAAACCAAATTCCATTGAATCTCCTAAAAGTGGTAGATCATAAACACAGGAATATCTCGTAGATCAAAATTGCTGGTCCTGCAGCGAAAATTGTAAGGGGAAAGGGAGAGGGAGAGGAAGAAGTGGCCGGAGTGTCGAGGATGCAATTCCAAGAGACTTCGAGCATGTGTAGTCATGCTGTGACAGGCAGAGAAAGTCGGGAAAGATTCTCGGATTGAAAATTGTCGTGCGAATCTCTCGACACTATACGACTCCAGCTGGGAATTGCGTGAAGACGGAGAAGAAACGGGGAAGAAATCGTCATCGTCCCTGGTTTCTAGTGAGAGTGGTATCCATAACGCTGTTTTCGTCCTCTTCCCGTTCCCCTAGGTGAGACCTCCTCCTCTTCCTCCTCTTCAAGGCTTTTCACCACCTAAGAGAAGGCTTCAAAGGTAAAAGAATGCACGACTTCAAGCCACCCGAGCGATGACTTCACGTTCACGAAGGCGGAATCATCTTTTGTCAAAAAGAACGCATTGTTCAACCAGGCTCTTTTGCCTCTTTCTCACGGACTTGAACTTCAAAGCCGAGCTCCGTTCACATCTTGAGGACTCAAGTAGACCGAACAGCCACACGCATCAAGAATTCTCGCACGAAATCGCTTATGAATGAAGACACTTCCTCATCTCTGCAGCAGGCGGCACAGAGACGACAACGGGCAGCAGGAGAAGGGTCGTCGACAATGGACTCTCACGACTCTCGAGGAGTTCCAAGAAGGAAGGAAGAGGGCAAAGGACATGTAGCGATGTGGCACACGACCGCGGCGACGCCTGGCGCGCGACCTCAAAAACGGCTCAGGCAAACTGGTCTGTGCAGGGCTTCGCTCTCTCGCACATGCCTAGGCTCCATCCCCTTCCCTCTCTCCCCACCTCCGCCCTCCCACTCTCGCCGCCCCATTCTTCCAAATGTTGAACACACAGTCGTGCTCTTGCGCCGAAAGTAAACTGTCGAAGGCGGCAGAACGAATGTGAAAAAGCGTCTGAACTTCCTGCGAGGCTCAATTTTTTCTCGAAATGACTTCTGTTAGGAAGCGAAAGACCAGACAAATGAGGAGCCACCTTCTCTTCCAGACAGCCCCTTATCACTAACAAGATTCCCGTCATCGACACATCCTCCAAAGCACAAAACATTTCTCTTCTGCACCAAGAGTCGTTTTTATCATCACAACTTCTCTTCACAAAACAATAACAAACCAGTTGGATCGAACGGAATTTCAATTTCTTCTCATCCCTTCTCTTCAAAAAACTCAACTCAACTTCATCTCACATAAATTCATCCGAGAGATTGCCCGCATCCACATTCGACGTCACGTTCGTCTCTTCCACATCTTCATAGTTGCGCTGTCGTCGAAGTCGCTCCGCTTCCTCGGCCTCCTTCTTCTCCTTGTCCCGTTGCGCCTTCTCGACGGCTCGCTTCTTCTGTCGCTCCTTCGTATCGCGAGCCTCACGCTCTCCTCTGGAAACTTTAAAGAATTCAAAACCTCGCCAACCTATAGTCGATATCACCTTTCCTCATCGTCTTGTTGAGGCGATTCACAATCTCGTTGATCCTCTTCTCCACTTTCACATGCTTCACCTTTCGCTCGCTATGGAATCCCACCTAAAGCCACACTTACTACACCATTCAAAGAAAAGCCACAAACAAAAGAAAAGCACCCCTCACCTGGCCCACAGCCATATCTCCCGACTTCTTCAGGTTCTCCCACGGAGTGTAGACCACTTCGATGTTGTTCTGCTTGTTGCCCTCAATCGAGTTCGCCTTCACCAGTTGAGCGCAGTCCGTGATCTAGAATCTCAATCACCACATCAAAAGCTAAACTCTCCCTACCAATGCTTCAGGCATCGCCTCCCACGACATGCCCTCAGGTAGTCGAACGTAGACGTGAGCGGACGAGAGTTTGTCGACGTGGAACCACACGTCCTCGGGCCATCCCCATCGAATGAGATCCTCATTCTCCACCTACAGCTTTCCAAACACAGCCACGATAATACGAAGCAAAGTGGCGAACCTTGTCGACGCCCATGTAGAGCAAGACCGGCGGGTCGAGAGCCGACGACTGGAACTTGATCACCATCTTCTTCGTGCGGCTTCTCACACTACTTGAAGCTAAAGCAATCCATTAGAACATCTACTTTCCTCTAGTTTTATTGTTTCACTACTAAAACTGGCACTGCGTATTCGTTCGGTAAAAAGCCGAACACAAAAAAACAGTCGAGAAAGAAAAATGAACAGTGAGTCCTGAAGACAACGCGATCGAGAAAGAAAGAAAGACAGACGAAGAATGTCAATGACTTTCGATGTGGACGTTTCCCCCCTTGCAAGCCAGCAGACAAATGGCAATGGCCGACTATTGAAACACCCTTCCCCGATGTCTGAGGGCGGACACGAAGAAAAAGTAGCCGGAAGTAGCGACTCCATGATGTCTCACAACAACGACCAGGAAGTCAACTAGCTGAAACAAAGCGATGAGAGAAAGATGTGCCTTTCAGGCTTTCGAATCTTGCAACAACTCCCAATCTCCCCGAACCATTCCCGATAAGAAGACTCGAAGAAGAAAATTGAAAAAGCATCGAAACATAGAAGAAGGCAAAGAAAAAGAAGAGAGATGAACGATTTCCGGGAAGACGACGACCTCGTACCCATGCAAAGCGCGACCCCGCCGTTCCTCCCTTCCCCCTTCCCTCGTCTCGCGACGTCGCGTCTTACTCGAATTCATTAGGGATTCATCGGAAAGCCGAAGAGAGGAGAGTATGGAAGACCAAGGAAGAGAGTCGCCTCTCTTCTCGTCCTCTTTGCGGGACCACGAGACACGCAACTCGAAAGGGCAACAACCAGCGTTTCTCGAGGACAAGCCGAAGACGAGGAGTATCAAACTTCTAACGACCTCCTCTTCTCGTGCTTCAAATAGCTCTCATCCCTCTCCTAGGACCCCTCCCCTCTAACGAACTCTCACTCGACGTTTTTTCTCCTTAAAGATAAGCGAGCTTCATGAGAAACGGGATGGACGCGCAAGAGCTCATGAGATCGAAGAAGAAGAAGAAAACTCCTCTCCTCGGTGAAACTCGAGATTGTTTTCCATGAGAAGAAGGAGAGAGGAGAGAGAGAGAGAGACAAACGTGGATGTGCCATGCGGGGTGGGGTGCCGGGGGTGTTGGTGGTGCTAGCGTCGGCGGGGCTGCTGCAGAAAGGCCTCTTTTCCCCCTTCCTTCCCCCCTCTACCACCCGACCCATTCATGAGGAATCAGCTCGTATTCGTCACCTGCAATTCTTCAGCTTTTCCTCCTCCCATTCCGTTCCCCTATAAATCCACGAATCGAAAAGAATAGTTTTGAAGAAGAAACAAACGACCTCATCATAATAAGTAGCACGAAGCTTGCTGATAAAGATGAGAAATGGAAACCTATCCAAATATCCCGCTTTGAGTTCAAAACTTGCCCATAACAAACCTCGTCACTCTTCCCCAAATCACCTGCTCGGACACGCTTCTCACTAGATCACCAAGCCAAGCTCGTCATCACTAAAAAGCCAAGGAAAACGAAAAAAGCATTGAATCGTTCAAAGACGTGCACTTTTCTCATCTCTGAAGACTCTCCTCTCTCACAAAGATCAACATGTGGCACGAAGCGTCGCCTTGACGACCGCTCCATGACACGTCCTAATAATCCCCCTAACTCTCCCTCTCTCT
Source organism: Poikilolaimus oxycercus (assembly GCA_034700245.1). NCBI lineage: Eukaryota > Metazoa > Nematoda > Chromadorea > Rhabditida > Rhabditidae > Poikilolaimus > Poikilolaimus oxycercus. Next base: position 6,898 of record JAQIXL010003531.1, read on the forward strand.
CTTTTCTGCAAATTCCCATGCTTCACTATAATCCCTTCAAGTTCAAATCCCCTTCAAGAGATTGAGGGTCCCTCAATAACTCTCACTCCTCCTTCTCCTCCCGAACCATCGTTCACTTCCAGATGAGCTCTTCTCCTCCTCTCTCCTGCCCACTCGTCCAATCAAGCCAATTAGAGGCCTCGTCGACTTCAAGGTCCCCCCGGGGAGGGCTCCCAGCGTCTTCTCCAAAGCCTCGAGGAAGAAGAAGAAGAGGAGCGAAGACGAGCCATGAAGAGGAAAACCATTATGTGAAGAGCCCCCCTCTCCTTCTTCTCTTCCAAATACTAAACAAGAGGAATTACTCAGACACAAAAACTCCATTTGTCTAGCCTCTCCCCTAATGTTATGACTTTTCAGTTCAAGGTCAAAGAACTTCGTCCCCAGGTTGAAAAGACGCTGATCGCGCTACAAACTCTCTCCTCACCTAATTGGTTTTAGCTAAAACGTCTCTGGAAGAAAGAAGGAATTCCTTCCTGCCACCCCCGATGCAATCAATTCCGCGTGAACCAAGAGAAGAAACGTCGTCAATGGTGCGCAACACAAGTTCGATCGCCCCCTCAAAAGTGAATCACCAACGATCTCGCCAAGCTGCAGAATCTTGAGAAACTTCTTACTACGGTGCCCTAGATATCAGCCTTAGATTGAAGCAAGCATCGATCTCGAGATGAAGTTGAATGGTCTTGGCACTAGAAAGTTCAAAGAAGAAAAGGACCGAAGAGGAACACAAGCGAGGCGCGGTGAATTATTTCAGAACCACAAACTTTCTCTGCGCCCCATCCAAAACTTTGGCTTCGTGAACGCGATGACACTTATTAGAAAGTAAGCTCTAACTTTCCAACATGAGATGCCAAATATCGACAAAGCAGCTGAGACCCGAAACTAGGTGTATTTGAAGTCCACAAGAACTCTGAAACTGCAGTCTGAGAGTGGGATCCCCTTCTTGCCCTAGTCTCTGCCTCTCGTTACTTCTAGTATTACTTGTCCCCAATCAACGTCACTCTCTCTCACTAGCAGCTGGACACTACTAAAAACGTCAAGAGAAGCAACGCGCAGAAAGCGACACGTTAGAGCGAGGGGGCCTAAAGAGGAATCAAACGAAACGCGCGAAAAGACGAAGAGACTCTTCGTCTCTCTTTCTCTCACACTCCCTGAGAAGTCGTTGCTGCAGCTCAATTCTTCACTTAGGCATTGCCCTCTTCCTCGCTCTTCTTCTTCCTTCCGTCCGCCCCTCTCAAATGCTCACCCCCTCTCCTCACACACGCCGCGACAAAAGAGAGCGAGAAAGGAAGAAGAGAAAATCGACGACTTGTCGCGCTTCTTCAAGCTCGGATTTGGCAAATTCCCAAGAGCTCAAACTTCTCTCCACCCCTCTTCGAAACAAAAAAAAAAACGAATACGCAGTGCCAGTTCTGTTTGACTCTTTTGAAGTTTAGAAAACGGTATCGTTCTTGGTCGTCAAACCAACTCAACGAAGTTTCATCACCAAGAAGCTCATACAAACAACTTTATCTCTTTAGTCAAGTCAATAGAACTCATCTTATTCCTCTCTCTCTCATCTATCTTCTTCATAAAGAGGCACGCACAGAATGAGGAAACCACGAAGAAACTTATCATTCAACTCTCCGCTAATCACTTCATCTCTCTCTTTCTCTCAAATCGCGAGTGACAAGGATAAAACAGAAAGAAGCGAAAGAATCGGAACAAAAGCAAGGCGATGGGGGGGAAGGGAAGGAGAAAAGAATAACAATGCAACGAGTCCCAGGACAACGACTATTCTGAAGGAGGCGAAAGTGGAAACTCCATCCTTTCGCTCCTTCTTCTTCTTCAGATCAACAGTAACTCTAGCACATGTCTTCACAATTCGCTTCACGCCTACTAATCTAGCCTATCACTCTAGAGTATATTAGACAGAAATAAAAGAAAGAAAGGCAGCCGACTCATACAAGACAACTCTCTCGGGACTTGGGCGAATTACTCAAATGTTCACAGAAGAATAGAAGAAGAAAGAATAAGAAGACCACGCTTGCACCGCACGCATCCTACAACATTATAATCACAGCAAAGTCATCATACAAGCGCTCAAAAGGAACGAAAGATGGTCGTACGAACTAAACCGCGAAAACAATGTTTAGGAGGAACTCGGAAGGTTGATCGAAGAACGAGCTTCTAGAGAGGATGCCAACAACGAACGTGAAAACGAACAAACAAGGCAATCTCTCTCTAACCCAACCAAGTTTAGCCCCATTCTTCTACTAGTCTGAGAATCCTTCAGCAAACTTTGAGCAAATCACTTCCCAATTGGAGAAAACTTCAAGCAAAAGATGGAACAAAGAAATCAACGGGTCTTTGCGGGTTTTGACTTGGATCTCGTCGACAAAAGACTCAAGAAGGCTAGCTCTTTAGATTTCAACCAAGGCAAAGCGGAGCATCAAATAGAATGGATGAAACAAAGGCGTCTCTCCTCTAAAAGAGAAGATGACGAAGAAGAATCAACCAGAAACACTAGTCGGAAACTGCTTGAGCAACCATTCGTATACGTGATTGGATAACGAGCGAAAAGAGAGGGACGAGAAGAACGAGGGGAGGACAATGAAAGGAAGAAATCAGGCCACGAGGCAAAAGATCGAAAAACCGATGTCGATATTGCCCAAGAAGACTCAGCCGATGATGAGTCCGACACCGAACTTGCCCACTGCCTTCGCATGATTGAGGATGCCCGAGATGGCGAGCGTGAAGGGCAGCTGCTGTGACAGTCGCTTCTCGAACACGCCACCAACAGACCTGAAAACATCTCGGGTAACAATTTGTTGAAACAATAATATTTGAGACGATTAAATTTTATGAAACTCACCAGTTCGTGTCGATACTCGCTCGAAGCGTCACTCCCTCATCGGGAATCTCCGCCTGGTAGGCGAACGTGGCCACCGCCTAAAGCCGGGTTTCTTCAAACTCTTCAACGCGTACCTCTTGCGTCGTCTTCAGTGCCTCGAACTCGACTCCGAAAGCCAGAGTCTCCGACTGCTTGTGATAGTACGTCAGATGAGCGCCCGACGAACCGACTGAAGCGGCCGCCGTCCATGTCGGTGTTGCGTAGCGAGCCGCATACGACAACACGGAAATTTGTCCACCTGAAAAGCGATAACAATGAATGTAATGTAGGGTTCCGAACCGAACCGAACCGAAAACCGAAAAAACCGGTTTTAACCGATTTTTTTCGAAAACCGATAAACCGA
>JAQIXL010003532.1:0-10169 GCA_034700245.1 Poikilolaimus oxycercus
TGTTCCAAACGGGTTTCCTTGGTAAGCTCACGAAGTTCCGAAACGTTGAGCTGTCTGGGCAAATCGGTGCAAGCCATGGATAGGCTGCAAAGTTCATCGCGGGACAGCGGCACCTCGAAGTCGAGAACTTCTTTCCAGCAACGCAATTCGTCAAGAAATCGACGTTCCGACCTCGCCGTTCGTGCTTCGTCAACTTTGGCACTCTTCAAACTTTCCGCGTCTGCCATGGTCGTGTAGAATCGAAGATAATCGAAAGCTGAAAGCAGATTTTAAGACTGCAGATTCGTCGTTAAGAATGGATTTGGAAAGCCAAAGAAAAAAACGTAAGAGATGACAACGAGCATTTGTCGTTCATGTGCCGAGGAGCGCGCCTTTTAGAGGGCGAGAATTGAATCGATGGCCAAACCTGTTTTGGCACACAACGGCCTACGACATTGCGCAAAACGCAAGAAAATGCGCTTACTACAGCATTATTTGTCGAGAACGCTTTTCATGTAGAGTATCTTTTGCGATCTTCGAAGTTAAGTATTGTAGATAGTTTACCCCCGGCTTTGACTGCTTTAAGACTTTAAAATAGATATTTGCATCAACTATCGGGCAAGCGAACACATCGTTGAGCGATTTGGAGCATTCATTGATTCGAATTGCAATCCTTACAATTGCAAAGGCTTCCAAACCTTTGCAGCCCTGCGTCATAAAGCGTGAACGAAGGATTTGACAACTTTACGGAACTGGCGTCATCTTTGTTAACATCTTTTGGTGAACTAATGCTGAATAATGCTGATACATACTGTTTCATAATCTTTTATGTACGTTCGCTTACATGTTAGTATTACAATAAAAATAAAATAATTTTGGATCTGAAAATCAATAAATGAGTACAGTCAAGGTTGGATCTGTTTCAGTTAGTTTTCGGAGATTTGATTCAACTTCGAGTAAACACGGTCATGCAGGGCGTGACGAATTTGAGCAAAGTCGAGCTCACTGTGATTGCGAATTGTCTTCAGGTCAATAGCTAGAGATTCGAGAAAAATGTCCACCGGGTCGTTGGAGGGCAATGCCAGCTGGCTACGACGACCGACCGTCCACGCAAGTGTGAGGCCAAAAATGACCAGAAGTCCTATTGCGGCGAAGATGAAGCACCAATTGCCAGAATTTTCAAGAGCACTTGAAAGAGCCGCACGAGATGCTAAAATGCATTCGATTTCGTTCATGATAGATGCATACCTGCAGGTTCTGAAACGGGTTTGCCACGATTATCTTCAACTTCAATAGGTCGTTCATCGGTTATTGGTGACTGATTTTCAGAATGGTGAACGACAGCGCTTTCTGGAAGCTGCTGCGCTTGTAACGGATCGTGAGTGGCCACTTGGCTCTGCTGGTCAGTTGCGATCGATGAAAGTATCCTCAAAAAGGCAAGCACTTGAAAGACAATAAAGAATACGTTGAAATGGATGTCGAATCTGCTGAGGATAGAAGCTGGTCAACAGGTCTATTGAAGTTTCCAAGTTGCTGCGCGTCAAGTTTAACATTCCTTGAAGTAATGTGGATGTCCAATAGTTCGTCTACTGAAAAAAAATACGACTTTAAACGATAGGTACACCAAGGATTTCTCTTTAACCAAGGACCAAGGACATACTTTCGCTCATTAGCTCTCTACGTAGCGGTGAATATGTGAAGTTATTTATGTCCACGCCGTACTTCTTCAACATATTTTCAACTTTCAACACTGCAACAAGATTTCCAGTAACGTAGAGGACTCACTAAGTTCGCTAGCGTCGACAATCGCACCCATATCGCCGCGCGTTAACCTATGTTTCAGGTTGTCTAAGTATTCACTCTTCCTCTGCGCTCGAGGGTCTTCAGATTTCGACTGAAAATTTAGAGACGTTTCTGACTTGTTATTTACAGTAACTTCATACAGTATGTGTTTTATTAAAATCTTGCTCTCGTAATTAAAGTGATTTACCTCAACCGTGGCTTCCGACGTCGCTTCGGCGTAGATTCCGTCCACTTTGATGAGCTCGTCCCGGAGACGTGGAAGGCGAGAGAAAATCACCAGTAAATCATTTAGTTCCTGGCACATCTTCGACAGTTCTTGAATTTTGCGATTTCTATTTGAGAATTTCGCAATAAAAAACAGTCTCAGGCGAATCTCTTCATGCAATGAAAAGGGTCGACTCTCGACAAACAGTTGACTTATTTTGCAAAGATGGAACTGAACTTGACCGTCCTCCGTGTGATATGCATCAGCTCCGTGCGCCTTGAGCGCCTCGTCGTTTTCCCAGCGGATGGTGATGAGCATGGTCTTCAATTCTTCGTGATGCCAGTTTGTCAGCTCGCAGACTTGTTCCAGAATTTTCAAAGCTAAGCGAGTCCATTCGACAGCTGTCGCGCTGTCCAGCTGATTGTACACGTTTGCACCAAGCTTCGTCGCCAATGGCGTGCAGGAACCGATAACTTCGCGACGTTCGAGAATGCTCAATTCGATTCCCCAGCCAACAATCTCGTGCCAGAGACGCAATTGATCCAAGAAACGTCTCTCGCGCGCGGCTCGTCTTGCCTCCGCCTTCTTCGTTTCCTTTTCCGTCCAGTGATTTAGTTCATTTGTCACCGTCTTCGCAATTTTGTTGCAACGCTTTGCCTCTTGCTCGTCAATCTCAGGTGTCTCTGAAGTCTCATTAATAGCTTCTAGAAGCTTTGTTAGTTCATTTCTTCGTCGTTCCCTGTCATCGACGCACAGCAGCCAATAGTGATGAATTGTAAAACGCTGCGAATTTACCAGTTCCATGTGTGGCAAGGATTCTAAAACGAGATCTTCGGTGTTCCGAAGGATGTCCGCCGAAGATTCCATGCTTCGTTTTTTGATCGCTTGATGGCTGAGCCAACGGCGAATGAAGAAACTTTGCGCGTAATCGCCGACAAGCTTTCTTGCCAGAAGATCCACAATGCGAAGAACGGAAAGACCGTGATCAACAAATTGTTCCGCTTTGAATTTGAGTAGTTCTTCTTTAGTTAGCTGAAGTGCCAGCGGAGTGCAAGCCTCGCTGCATTCATCCAATTCCGCCTTGGTCAATGCGTCATTCGACAACACGATCTCCTCCCAGATTTGGATTTCCTGGTTAAAAAGTCTGTTCGTACGTTTGGCGTTGGCCTGCTGGATCTTGAGCGCCTTTTCAGTCTCTTCAGCTGTCAAACTCGACATTGCGAATTTCTTTAAAGACTGCAACAGTTGAGGTTAAAGTGTTAACGTTTAAAAGTAATTAAAGTATTTCACGAGCGTGAAAGCAACGTGGAAAAGCTCACAAAACAATTGTACTCAATAACCTTTATGCACTAAGGCTTCATGGCTTTTGTTCGTATAGTTTCTCAAGATGCTCATATACAACTTGATGAATTGCGTTTCGCACACGTATCAAGGTCGATTCACGCATTTGTTGGATTTTGATAAGGTCGGAGGCTAGCGAGTCGCAGAACCGCTCGATTTCGCTCAGCTCTCGAACCGGCTGCACGCCCCAATAGAGATATGCCGTGCCAATTCCCATTGCAAAGACAACAACGACAAGACTTAAAAGCAGCAATGGTTGATCAAGGCCAACAAATGCCGTGGGAATGATTAGACGATTGTCTTGGTTTTCTCTTCGAACAAATGTTTCTCTTCTGTTCGAGGCATCGTCGAATCGATTTTGTTCAAGCTTGGTACGAGTTACGGACGATGATGACGGGGTGTTGACTGAACGAACTAGTGATTCTTTCTCACATGTCGACAACGAAGCGGCGCTCTTTAGAGTATCGCTTTGCTGAACATTCAAGGGATCTCTAAAATCAGCGGCTCCTCTTTAAAAAAACGCTTACACTATCGCCGGTTTTGCGGGCTGCGGAATTTGTACGTCAAAAGGCGTTTCCTTAGTAACAGTTGGAAGTCCTTTCGCCTGATTAAATAGTTTTCCATCTAAACTTTTTCTTATCTCTGGAAACATTTGAGCTTACATTCGTGAACGATTGTCTCTAATTGTGGACGGTACGCGCCCTTTGAGTCAGCGGAGCTAGAGTTCATTAGGCGCTTAAATTTCTCAACTGATTGTTTCTGAATTAGTCGAAAACTTTAACGCCTACTCTCCTCCGCAATTTCGGGGCTCACTCTCATGTCGCCGCGTTGAACCCCTTGAAGAAAGTCACTAAGCACGTCGGAAGCTGGCTCACTCGGTTCGTAATTGGGATGAAAAGTCTAAATCACAACGTTTCAGAATCTATAGTTCGTTACCGCTGGGCTGCCTCCACTAATGAATTGTCGAATACGCGCAAATTCGTTGAAGGTGTATTGGAATCTCTCAGTCGGTCCACCAGTTGCTTCAAGCGCTGAAGAGGCGATCGTCACTTCTGCGTTGAGCATCTCCAGCATGTGCAGCTTCTTCTCCGACGTTGAGAACTTCATGACGAAGAAGACGAGTTGGTGTATTGCCTCCAGGTCGACGAACCAACTGCAGCCCATCAACGCCCTCGTTCGTCCGATGTACTGCTCGACCATTGTGTCGTAGTCGATGGCATCGGGCTTGCGCTTTCGTAGTTCTTCCTCGTTGTCCCAGCGCGCTTGAAGCACGCTCGACAGCTCACCCCAACGATTCAGCGTTGGGCGTTCGGCGAGCTGATCAAGCAAATTTATTGCTGTTTCCGTGTACTCGACAACTTCGACATCGGAAATTTTGCGAAAGTCGTTTGCCGGCATTCGCTTCGGAAGCGGAATGCAAGCTCGACAAAGCTCGCGCCGCTCCAAAACAGTCAGATCGATGTTCCAATCAATAATCTGTTGCCAGAGTTGAAGTTGATCGACATATCGCCGATCCGTCGCCGCCTCACGCAACATGCCCAGATTTCGTTCCTTGTCCATGAAATGCTCCACATCGTTTTTCAACTCCGCTAGCAGCACCGAGCTCTTGGATCGCTGCGCTTCGGTCATTGAAGGGTCGTATTCGGCCGATTCCACCTCACTCAGAAGTCGAATCAACTCCTCATGCTCGTTCTTCGGGTTCTCAAGGTGAAGAATCCAGAAAAGGAGTTTTTTGACACGCTTTGAATGACCAAGTGAAAGTTTAGCGTACGCGGCGCGAGCCAGCTCGATGATTTCCATGGTGATCGTGTTTGTCGTATCAGGATGTCCGCGTCGCTGACGATTATGGCAGCTGTTCCAACGATCGACCAGAAAGGACTGCACTTGCTGCGGGTCCACGGTAGTCACGATTCGATCGACGATATACACGACCGTATTTGCATGCTCCAAGATGCTGTCAGGGGTGAAATGACGAAGTTCGTCGCACTTGAGCTGATTGGGCATTTCCGTGCATGCTCGACACAATTCGCGGGCTTCTTCGAAGGAGAGTGGTAAGCCCAAGTCGATGATAATCTTCCAGCATCGAATTTCGTCGATAAAACGTCGCTCATTTCTCGCCGTGCGCGCTTGATTAATTCGAGTATTTTTCGTCGATTCCAGGAATAATGATGAATTCTCGGCCGTTGAATGCCCATCGAGGAGTTGTTGTGCCGATGGCCGTTGTTCCGGAAGCGGTTGCACCATTGAACTCACCAACTTGCGCACCGTCGTTCGTTCGTCTTCGCTCATTGAGTCACAAAATACTGCCGGAAAAACGGTTGTCAGCTGAAATTTTCATCCGATCGGTCAACTTTAGTGGGATTTCTCTAACCTTCGAGAAGCCAAAGGTTATGGAGCGAAACTCCTTGTGATCCCGTACATTGAAGGAGAGGAAGAGTTCAAACATAACAATTCCGAAGCTACAAAAGGGCTTTTTATTGGAATGTGGGATTTGCCTGTAGATGTCGATTTTCGGCGTGTGCTGGTCGCCAAGCGCCTCGGGTGCCATGTAACACTCTGTTCCACGCCCGTACGTGAAATGCGTTCGACTATTGCTCGTGGCGAGCCCAAAGTCGGCAATTTTTGGCACGAACTTGTCGGCGAGCAGAATATTCTCCTTAAAACGAAAGTTACCTTATGTTTCCTTTGTTGCTGTAGTAAAGGAATGCAATGCGGTGCAAACCGGCTTAATGTCGCGATGAATTTTGCCATGCTCATGAATGAACTGAAGACCGAGGAGAGTTCCTCGAAAGATTTGCCAAATTATTTCAAAATTCCCAATGAATCTCCCGTCCTCAATTGCCGTGCGCAAGGAGCCGCCCTCACAATATCTGAGTTGAATCAGCAAGTAACGATATCCGGAAACCTGAAAACGTCCTCGTATTTGTAACGTTCTGAAAAGCAGCGTCAGCTTACTTCCTCCATCCACGATGTAATGTATTGTACGATATTCTCATGTTTTAGACCATTCATTTGATGCACTTCTTCATGATAAATCTTGTCGAACTCTTCGTTTTCGACTTTGATCACTTTAACGGCGTAGTTCAGTTTTTCAATGTTGTGCCTGCAAATACCAAAAGTACAATATCTACAGCTTTCATCATCACTCACAAGCAGAGAAGGACGCGCCCAAACGTCCCATCTCCGAGCTCGAGAGTCGGAATGAACGTTCTATTCAACACTGTGAAGTCGGAAAAGCAAGCTAGCGGTTCTGAATACTCGTCAGTTGAAATAGGGAACTAGTGCAAAAACATGCGTGCAGTTGTCGCCATGACCCAGCCACTCATCGTGTTCTTGCACGGTTCCCGAGTTAAATTGTCGCTTTCTTAAAAGATCCTAAAATCGCAATCAGAACGTTAATTGCGTACAAAATTCGGCGATTTCAATCTCGAGTTCGTCTACGAAAGAAGGGCCACCTCCTTTACAAATAGCCAAGAGGCATCGATTGAGACGAAGACAAAGTGATGGGTCTTTCGTAAGTGACTGAGTCAGACTATCCAGGTCAACAGAAGCGAGAAGGCTCAGCTTTAAAAAACTCGAATTTATCGTTACGAAAACAATTTACGGAATTATTTGGCTAGAACTCGCGAAATATCTTGTGCAATACATGCCTAAAATTAAATCGCTCTTTTTCTTGCTACGCAGTACTTGAATGGTAACTGTTGGAGTTGTGTGAGTCATTTCTGGTGAAACAAACTTCGTTTGTAAAAAAAAATGCTTCTCAAATGCGGAATCCACATGCAATGCGTTTAACCAAACGTAGACCGAAACAAATATCTCCAACGGAAAAACATCTTCTTTAGCAGGAGCGTGCAGGTTACAAGTCAAAAACGTAAAAAAATTGCTGCTTAAGATAAATGGCATCTAAATTTATGAAAATGGCATCTCTAGAACTTCGGATTTCCAAGGGTCCACTCTACACTCAGTCGCAGTCTCTTTTAAAAAGCAGCGAAGAAGAATGTATTGTAGAATGCACATAGCAAAATCAAAGAAAACATGGGTTTGAGGTGCCTATCCGTGTTGCGAGCAGAGTGGGTTTCCAAAGAAAACGTAAGCGGCCGATGCACACAGCCGCCAGATGTCGGTGAAGTGCTTACGAAAAACACATCGGAAGGAAAAGCTGCAGTTTTCAACCAATTCATCACAAGAAATGAAACAGCGCGCGTCTGACAACTGACTCTATTGTAATAGGGTGAAAGCGCACGATGATTTGCTGATGCATCACGACACAGCCCCATGTTTTCACAAAGTCATCCGTAATGGGATTAAATTTTTATTCGAATACGATTTCAACTTAATTCTCAAAAGCGTGGCTTCCGAATCTTTTCCAGCTGCTCCAATACAAGATGATAAATAGAGTTTTGAGTCTGCGTCGACGTCAGCGCACTCACCTCGTGGATTTTCCTCAAATCTGCATCAAGAGAATCACAGAATCGTGCAATAACATCGTCGGGTCTCGCATACTTTGCACTCATGTACAGGTAAGCAATGCCGAAGCCAGCAAGAAACGCCAAGAGGGTGTAGCCGATAAGTCGTTCAGGATGATCAGAGTCGAAGAAGACCCAACGAGCTTTGTGACGCTTCTCTGGTGCATTTCGAGCGAAATCTTCCAGTAACCTTGCTGTCTCAGCTGCTCGATCTTGCTGGTTTCTGGAGGAATCTCTGAAGAGTAAACGCTTCTTGAATTGGCAACGTACTGTGTAAGGGCGTTAGAGGTTGTTAATGGCTGAACTGTTGTCGCAACTTCAGGCGTCGGTTCTACTGCAACGGCTACTCCTGGAAGTCGACTCGGCATTTGAACCATCGCGGGGTTGAAAACATTTGGTGGTGAGTACTGAAAGAGACAAATTGATGAGAAGTAAGGGGTTACGAACCGCCGGTGGAGCATCACGAGCGAGAAGTTGGCGAATTCGATTGAACTCCTCCAAAGCGTTTTCAAAGGGTCGCGAGTTGACTCCTTGTGCCTGGAATGTCGCCGACGCTAACATTACTTCTGTTTTCAAAATGTCTAGGTTCTCCAGGCGCTTCGACAACGTCGTCAGTTTCATCAAGAAATAAGTGAGCTGTGGAATGGCCTCGGGGTTTACTACCCAACTGGTTCCCACCAGCTCCTTCGTCCTCGTCAGGTACTCCTCGGCCATCGCGTCATAGTCAACGTTGCCACCGCGACGTTTTCGCAACTCTTCGTCGTTGTCCCAGCGAGCGCGTAGCAGATTAGCACGTTCCCCAGTTCGATTCAACGAGGGTCGATAAGCCAATTGATCCAATAAATTGATGACTGTCTCTGAATATTCGATTACCTCTTCGTCACTGAGCTTTCGATACTCGTAAAGAGGCATCTTCTTCGATAGCGGCACACAAACGCGGCTCAGCTCGCGGCGCTCATCAATGGTCAGTGCAACTTCCAGATCAAGGATATGCTGCCAGAATCGAGGTTGCTCTACAAAGCGACGCTCAGCGGCGGCAAGTCGAGCCGCTGCAATATGCTGCTCTTTCTCTTGAAAATGCTCGACGTCGTTGTTGAGCTCCAAAAGTTGTCGAGCACTCTTTTGACGCTGCTTCTCAGTCATGTTCGCGTCGTATTCGGCGCTTTCAGCATCGTTAAGTAGCTGCTTCAACTCTTCGAGTTCTTGGGCGGGATCCTCGAGATGGAGGATCCAGTATCGAATCTTCGAGATGCGTTTCGAATGGCCCATCGAGACTTTGGCAAAGGCTGCTCTAGCTAATGCAACGTTTGCTGCCGCAATCGTGTTCGTTGTGTCCGGATGTCCTTGTCGCTGTCGGTTATGGCAACTGTTCCATCGATCGACAAGGAAAGTTTGAACTCGTGTAATGTCCAGACCCGTAACAATGTGGTCCACAATGTAAATGACTGAATTCGCGTGTTCCACAAGAGTCTCAATGGGACAACGTCGAAGTTCCTCGGCGTTGAGCTGGCGGGGTAATTCTGTGCAAGCAATCATCAAGAGACGAACTTCGTCGAAGGAAAAGGGCAAGCCCATATCAGCGATTTCTTTCCATAAATGAATCTCGTCGAGAAAGCGACGTTCGCTTCTAGCCTTCTTAGCCTCTTCAATCTTGGCATTCTTGGCCAATTCTGCCATTGATAAAGCTAGGAAAACGTTTCACGACCTGCAAGTATAAGAAAAGTTTCGAAACGCTGGACGCGGGCGCCGCAATGACACACAAGAGGAGAGAGTCAGAGGTGGGAGGAAGCAGGCAACGAGAGACGTAAGGAGAGAGTGAGCCTCGTATCAGTCGACTGCCACGCATCAGCATTTTGTGAGAGGGCCGCGTCCGCTCCGCCTGGTCAAGTTAAACTAACAGACAAAGAATGAGAAGTTCTCGGCCACAATTGTGCAATGCATAGCCACTTAGAACAATTCAATCTACCTGAGCACCTAGACTCTTATGAAATGCGTCACGAAAAGCGGACAGGAGAATTTCGCAATTTACGGAAACGTGAGTTGTGGGCTGTTGGGAGGAATAGCAAAATAATTTTAGAGTTCGTCCGGGCAATGCATCGAGACACACATCGATATACATATGAGAGAGTTTTTTGACCTGTGTACCTTTGGCTGGCACAAGGATCAAACGAGGGGCTTCTTCCAAATGGCCATATCTTTGACAGGTTTAATCCTTTTGTGTCGTACTATGGCGTGTTCGACTCGTCTCGTCGACCTCTATCTAACAGTGCTATTGCTCTATTTTAGAAGAGAATTATTGCTTTTTCTGATCAAAAGCATGGTTTTTAAAGGCCCTCCCGGGACTTAGCAAGGGATTTTATTTTCTTAAAAAATTC